>PVLC010013935.1:0-25375 GCA_004027655.1 Graphiurus murinus | reverse complement strand
TCAAGTTTTATAGCATCTGAGATGAGGTGTTTCTCTCAGTTGCCATTTTGAGATACTCCTCAATAAACTATTTAAAATTCATGTAGTTTAATATCATGGCCAGACCTATCAAGGATATTTCTAAAGTAACCTAAAAGTGCTTCAATAGGAGTCTCAAGTGATGCTCTAAAAAGATGTATGATAGCATTTCATTTCATTTCATGTGTACTCACAGGTGCCCACAAGTACATGCTGGGAGTTGAACCCAGGGGCATTCTATCACTGAGCTATACCCTAGCTCTTTTTATTTTGAAATAGGGTCTCAATAATTTCCTGAGGCTGGTCACAAGCCTATGATCTCCCTATCTCAGTCTTCCAAGTACTGGGATTACAGAACTACACCACAATGCCAGGTTCTAACATCTCATTTCTTAAGAGGAGCAACTACAGAGTATTCTAATTTGCCTTTATTTTCATTCCACATATTTGTTACTCCAGAAAAACAGGAGATGATATTACAAGATAGAACAAATTTCAAATCCCTTAAGGAAGAATGGCATTATAATTATAGTGATACTTCTGTCAGAAGTATTTTTATTGACATGTATAATTTGTACATGTTTATGAAGTACTATAACTCAACACACACACACACACACACACACACACACACACACACACACACACATGAAATATATAATGATCAAGTCAAGGTAATTGACATTTCCATTTCCTTAAACAAGTATCCCTTCTTTGTGGTAGGAACCTTTGAATCCTCTCTTCAAGTTGTTACACAATATATAATAATTTGTTGTGAAGTACAGTCACATTACTGTGCTGTGGAACATTTTAACTCAGTTTATAAATGTATTTTAATACCCATTATTCAGGTTCCTCCTACTACCCATACTCCCTGAACCCTTCCTAACCTTCAACAACCATGATTCTACTCTATTCTTTTTTTTTTTTTTTTCTGTACTGGGGATTGGATTCAGGGGCATTCTACCTCCGAGCTACATCCTCAGCCCTATTTTTTTTTATTATTCTTTATTTTGAAACAGGGTCTCACTAAGTTGTGGAGTGCCTCACTAGGTAGCTTAGGTAGCTGAGGCGGGCTGCAAACCTAGATCCTCTGGTCTCAGCCTCCCAAATGCGGGGATTACAAGCATGCGCCACCACAACTGGCTTACTCTATACTTTTAAGAAGTAAACTTGTATAGAGTCCACATATGAGCAAGAACATGAAGTATTTGTATTTCTGTGTATGGCTCTTTTCACTTGACATAATAATTCTCTCCATTTCTATCCATATTGGTACTCCTGATGTTTCAATCTATTCTATAACTGGACAATATTCCATTGTGTATATGCCACATTTCTTTATCCATTGATGGGTATTTCTGTTGACTCCATATCTTAGCTATTGTGAACAGTGCTGCAGTAAACAGGAAAATACAGGTGTGTCTTTGGCATACTGATTTCATTTATTTAGGATACTTAGATCACAAGGTAGTTTTATCCTTAATATTGCAAGGAAATTCCATATTGTTTTCCATCATGGCTGCACTACTGTGATTAAGAGTTCATCTTTCTTCACAACCTCACCAGCCTTTGTTATTTTTTGTCTCTTTGGTTATAAACATTCTTCTTCAGGATTGAACTCAGGAGCTCATGGGCATTCTACCTCTAAGCTATATCCCTGGTCCTATTTTTTATTCTTTATTTGGAAACAGGGTCTCACTCAGTAGCTGAGGCTGGCCAAAAGTCTGGATCCTCCTGTCTCAGCCTCCCAAATGCTGGGATTACAATTGTGCACCACCATGCCCAGCTTTGGTTATAAACATTCTAACTAGAGCAATTTGTGATTTTATGTCTGGGTTCTCTAGTCTGTTCCATAGGTCTAGTTATCCATTTTCATATGAGCATCATACTCTTGTTACTGCAGTTTTGTAGTTTGTTTAGAGGTCAGATATTGTAACAGCCTCAGATTAGTTCTTTTTGTTCAATTTTACTTTTGCTGTTAGGTTTTTTTTTTTTTTTTTTGTATTCTATTTGAATTTTAGTAATGTTTTCTCTATTCCTGTGAAGAATAACTTCAATATTTCAGTGAGGACTACATTGAATCTCTTAAACTATTTAGGTAGAATGAACATTTTAACAATAAAATCCATTCAGTTCTTATCCATAAACCTGGGCTGTCTTTCCATTTGTGTGTGTGTGTCCTTTTAAATTTTCTTCATCAGCATTTTGTAATTTTCTTTTTTTTAATGTTTTTATTGGTGCATATTAATCATACATCTTTGTTAGGTACAAGCTGGTAAAGGCATACATGTACACATTTCTCATTTAATCCTTTCCCAATTCCCACCCCACTCCTTCCCCCTCCCTCCTTCTCAAGTTCAGTTTAGTGATTGACTTTGAAATGTTTGTGAATGTACGTCATGTGCATTAGGGTGTTCCCTCCCCCCATCACCTTCAGTTGTCACCTTCTTTGCTCACTAAGGATTCTCCTTCTTCATCTAGAGTCCCTCTTGTGTCCCATTTTCTCCCTAGCTTCCACATATTAGGAAGAGCATACAATGTTTTACTTTTTGTGACTAACTAATCTCACTTACCATAATGTTTTCCAGTTCTATCCATTGCCCTGAAAATACTTGATTTTTTTCTTCTTTATGGTTGAGTAAAATTCCATTGTGTACATATCTCATAGTTCTGTAATCCATTCACCTGTTGATGGACATCTTGGCTGGTTCCATAGTTTGGCAACTGTGAATTGTGGGGCTCAAAATTATTCATTTCTTTGGATAAATTTTTGCAGTAATATTTTATTTATGTAACTATTGTGAATGAGTCTGCTTTCTGTATTTCTTTCTTAGCTAGTTTGCTATTGGTGTATGAAAATACTACTAATTTTTGTATGCAGATTTTCATGCTATAACTTTACAGAATTCATTTGTCATTCAAACAGTTTTTTTTTTTAATTTTTGCTGAAATTTTAAAGTCATTGTATATGAAACATATTGTCTGAAAGCAGGGATTATTTTATTTCCTCCTTTCCTGTTAGGATGTTCTTAATTACCTTCCTTTCCTTACTGCTCAAGCTAAGAGTAACAATCCTATGTATTGAATAAGAGTGTTATCTGCAAATATGTTTAAATCACATTGACTTACTATGATGTATAATTACAATATACTATTAAAATATTTTTAAAATAATTGTGCAATGGAACATTTTTGTCTTGTTTCTGAACTTGGGGAAATGATTTAAGCTTTTCTTTCTTCATAATGATGTGACTGGTTTAACCTATATTGTCTTGAAGTAGATAACTACATGTTATTCATTGATGACATTTTGGTTTTTTATCTTGAAGAGATGTTGAATTTTATCAAATGCTTTTTCTGCAACTATTGAAATGATTATTTATTTATTTAGTCTATTGATGTACTGTTGATGTAATCTATTTATTTGTGTATTTTGAATTTTTTTTTTTTTATCCCTGGAATGAGTTTGCCACATCATGGTGTAAAATCTTTGGTTATGCTGTTGGATTTAATTTGCTAGGATTTTGTCTAGAAATTATTCATCTGTGCTATCAGGGATATCAGGCTATAGTTTGTTTCTGTGTGTGTGTGTGTGTGTGTGTGTGTGTGTGTGTGTGTATGTGTGTGTGTGTGTGTGTGTGTGTCTGTCTGTCTGTGTGTGTGTGTGTGTCTCTCTCTCTCTCTCATCTCTTTCTTTTTTTATATCAGGGCAATGCTGCTGGCCTGGAAGATTTAGTTTGGAAGGATTTCCTCCCATACTCTCAATTTTTGGGGGAGTAGTATGATAAGAATTGATGCTAGTTCTTTTTTTTTTTTTTCTTCATTTAACTCTTCCCCAAATCCCAACCTATTCCTTCTCCTCACCCTCTTTCTCATGTGTGGTTTGGTGATTGACTTTGATATGTTTGTTAATGTACATTGTGTGTATAAGGGTGTTTTCCTTTCCCCCCCTGCATCACCTTCAGTTAGGTCACCTTCTTTGCTCATCTAATGTTTCTCCCGCTTCATCTAATGTACCTCTATGATGCACTTTCTTTCTAGCTTCCACATATCAAGGAGAGCATCTGATTTTTTACTATCTGTGACTGACTAATCTCACGTAACAAAATGTTTTCCAGTTCTATCAATTTTCCTACAAATGACACGATTTTGTTCTTTTTTATGGCTGAGTAAAATTCCATTGTGTACATATCCCATAGTGTTGTAATCCATTCGTCTGTTGATGGACATCTTGACTGTTTCCATAGTGTGCCAATTGTGAATTGTACATCTATAAACATATATACACATGCATTAGTCTGATAGTTTGGTTTCCATTCTTTTGGGTAGATACCTAAAAGTGGTATTGCTGGATCATATGGTAGGTTCATTCCCATTTGTCTGAGGATCCTCCATATTGTTTTCCAAAGTGATTGCATTAATCTGTGATCCCACCAGCAATGTATTAGAATTCCCACTTTACACCTTCAAGAGCATTTGTTGTTGTTTGTGTTTGTAATGATTGCTATTCTAATTGGTGTTAGCTGAAATCTCAGGATAGTTTTGTTTTGCATCTCTCTTATTGCTAATGATGTTTTACATTTCTTCATATATTTATTGGCCATTTGTATTTCTTTCTTTGTGAAGTGTCTATTTAGATCACTTGCCATTTTTTATTTTATTTTTTTTTCTTACTGGTGAATTTCTTGAGTTCTCTGTATATTCTAGATATTAGTCCTACATCAAAGAAGTAATTAGCAAAATTTTTCTCCCATTCTGTCTGAACTCTGTTTAGGTTCTTGATAGTTTTCTTTGCTGCACAGAAACTCTTCAGTTTAATGAAATCTCATGTATTGATGTTCCTTTGAGCTGCTTGTGCCTTTGGGGTCTTTTTGAGAAAGTTTTTAACTGTGCCTGTGTGTTGAAGTGTTAAACCTATGTTCCCTTCAAGTAGCTGCAAGCTCTCTGGCCTGAATTTCAGACCATCTTGAATTGGATCTTGTGCAGGGTGAGAGAGTAGTGTTTATTTCCATTTTTCTGCTTATAGTGAACCAGTTTTGTCAACACCATTTTTGAAGAGGCTATCTTTTTTCCAGTGTATGCTTTTGGCTCCTTTGTCAAAAATCAATTGGCTATAAGTGGGTGGATTTTTTGGGGACTTCTATTCTGCTCCATTGGTTTATGTCTGTTTTTGTGCCAATATCATGCTGTTTTTACTATTGTGACAATAGTATAGTTTGAAGTCAGGTATTGTGAAGCCTCCTGCCTGGTTCTTGTTGCTGAGATCTTCTTTGGCTCTTCTGGGCTTTTTGTTGTTCCAAGTAAATTTAAGGACTGATTTTTCTATGTCTGTGAAGAATGACCTTGGTAATTTAATGGGTATCATATTGAATCTGTAGATCACTTTTGGGAGAATGGCCATTTTGATGATATTTATTCTACCTATCCAAGAGCATGGAAGATCTTTCTATCTTCTAAGGTCTTCTTTGATTCCTTCAAAGAAGTATTAGTGTTCCTTGTAGAGTTTATTCCTTAGTATTCCTTGTAGAGTTTAATTTTCCTCCTTGGTTAGGTTTATTCCTAAGTATTTTATTTTTGGGGGTGATATCACGAGTGAAAATGTTTCCTGGGTTTCTTTTTCAGCAGATTTATGGTCGGTATACAGGAAAGCTTTTGATTTTTTATGATTATTTTTTATTTAAGACACTTTGCTAAATTTGTTGATCAGTTCTATAAGCCTTTTGGTTGAGTTTGTTGGGTCTTCTAAGTATAGTACCATGTCATTTGCAAATAGGGATAGTTTTTGTTCTTCTTTTCCTATTTGTATCCCTTTTATTTCTTTCTTTTGCCTTATTGCTCTGGCTAGAGTCTCAAGTACTATATTGAACATAAGAGGTGATAATGAACATCCTTGTCTTTTTCCTGTTTTTAGTGGGAAATCTTGCATTTTTCCCCATTTTAATATGATGTTGGCTGTGGGACTCTTGTATATTGCCTTTATGATGTTGAGGTGTGTTCCTTCTATTCCAATTCCCTGCAGTGCTTTTAGCATGAATGGGTGTTGGATTTTATCAAATGCTGTATCAGCATCTATTGAGATGATCATGTGATTTTTTTTTTTTGGTTCTTTTTATGTGGTGAATTACATGGATTGTTTTTCATATGTTGAACCATCCTTGCATTCCTAGGATGAATCCGACTTTGTCATGGTGTACAATTTTCATTATGTAGTTTTTAATTCTCATTGCTAGTATTTTATTGAGGAGTTTTTGTCTCTGAATTCATCAATGATATAGGCCTATAGTTTTCTTTTATTGAGCTGTGTTTATTTTGCTTTGGTGTTAATTTAATGTTGACTTCATGGAATGTATTTGGGTGAGTTCCATTTCTTGCTATTTCATGGAATAAATTCAGTAGTATTGGAATCAGCTCTTCTATAAATGTTTTATAAAATTCACTTGGGAAACCATCTGGTCCTGGGCTTTTGTTTGATGGTAAACTCTATATTGGTGCTTCTATCTCTTTAATTGCTGTTGGTTGAAGTTTTCTATGTCTTCTTGACTCAATTTATGAAGATTATATGTATCTAGAAATTTGTCAATTTCTTCTAGATTTTCCATTTTGTTGGAGTATAATTTTTCAAAGTAGTTGCTGATGATCCTCTGTATTTCCACACTGTCAGTGGTAATATCACCTTTTTCATCTCTTATTTTGGTAATTTGGATTGATTCTCTCTGTCTTTTGGTTAGGTTGGCTAGTGGTTTATCTGTCTGGTTTATTTTTTCAAGAAATCGGCTTTTGGTTTCGTTGATTTTCAGTATTTTTTTTAATTTTCTAGTTCATTAATTTCTGCTTTGATTTTAATAATTTCCTATCTTTTACTAGCCTTGGAGTTAGATGCTTTCTGATTATCAAGGGCTTTGAGCTGTGTCTTTACATTATTTATTTTGTGATTTTCTGTTCATATGTGGGAATTCAGCGCTATAAATTTTCCTCTTAATACTGCCTTCAAGTTGTCCCAGAGGTTTTGATATGTGTGTCTCTGTTTTTGTTTGCTTCTTTTTTTATTTATTTAAAATTTTTTTTTTATTCAGCATGGATTTTTTATATATTTCTTGAGTACAACAGGGTTATGTACACATTTACAACATATCAATTTTTGTCAGAGCACAATTAGCACCACTTTTTCGTTTTCCACGTATAGCTCACATTCTTAAAATAGCCTGGTGAAGCAAACTTTCTAGAGTCATGAAACCATAAACTTTTAGAGTCATATATTTTCTTTCTAAGAAGTAGGAAGGTCTTTCATCTATGCATCCTAGGAGCAATCACCAGTTTTTGAGATGCCAAAGTACCCATAGCAGAATAATCAGTATAATGCAGATAGCAACTGCCAGGAGGGAAAGGGCCCAACTGGGCTCCCACGACTCCCCCGTTTTTATTTTAAAATGCACGAAGGATTGTGCCTGTCTTATGTCGTTTCCTACCAGGTGCATAATCTTACCCATCATGGGGTCTCAATGAGTCATTCAACAAGCCCTGTCTTAGGTTGATATTGCCCTGAGAAAATCGAACCCAGAACTTTTAAATTTCTCTTCTTGCTTCTTCTATGACCTATTCCTCATTCAGTAGTATGGTGTTCAGTCTCCATGTGATAAAGTGGTTAGTCTGGGTCTTCTTATAATTGATTTCTAGTTTCATTCCATTGTGATCCAAAAAGACACAGAGGATTATGTCACATTTTTTAATTTGCTAGTGCTAGCCTTGTGGCTCAGGATGTGGTCTATTTTGTAGAAGGTTCCTTGAGCAGTGAGAAAAATGTGAATTCAACTATAGTTGAATGAAATATTCTGTATGTGTCTAAATAAAATTTTAGTAAAATTCAGCAATGAAGCCCTATGGCCCTCTTCTTTTTTCTTTTGTGCACTGGGTCTTGAACTCAGAGTATCTAACTTTGAGGGTTTTGCTAAATTACTATGGTTGACATGAGCCTCATATCCTTTAGTCTCAGCCTTCTGTGACTACAGATGTGCATCTCCACACCTGAATACCTGGGCTTTCCTTTGTTGGAGACTTTTTTTAACTTCTACTTGTTCATTATAATTATACCTCATCTTAAAATTCAAAGTGATATAAATAGACATGCACACAGCACCTGGTTTATTTCCCTCCTTATGCCATCATACTCCCCCTTCCCCACTCCCCAGTCCCATCCCTTTCTCTGCAAATGACATAATTTTGTTCTTTTTTATTACTGAGTAAAATTCCATTGTGTATATACCACATTTTTATTATCTAGTCATCTGTTGATGGACTCCTAAATTGGCCACTATAAACATGGTTTGCATGTGTCACTATTCTAACTTTAATTCTTTTGGAAAGATACTGAGGAGTACTATGACTGGATTATCTAGTGATGTCTGAGACATCTTATTACTGATTCAATCATGTTACCTGTTCTTGGTCTGTTCAGGGTTTTTTTTCCATCTTTATTGTTCAATTTTGATAAGATATATGTGAGCAGAAATTTATCTATTTCTTCTAGGGTTTACAATTTGAAGGCATATCATTTTTCATATTTCAGTAATTTTTCTCTAGATTAGGGAGAAGCAGAGTTCTCAAAAATATTGTTACTTGAATAATATTAACCAATATTTGATTAATTGTTTGGAACATAACACTTAAAATATACCATCAAATAAAAGATAACTTTTGTTTAACAACAATTCTGTATGGAAAACATAGATAATTGTTTTAATCATTTATTGATAAAAGTATCTAAGACTTTCAATTATCTCTAAGGTTCATCTAAAGAAAATTATTCTAAATCTACCTGAAAATAATCAACATATTAGATAAAATTGACAAAATTCATTTCAAGTTTTCTCTGGAGCAAGTAAAGAAAAAAATTAAATATATAAATAAATGTGTGTTGTCCAAAACATGTGAGGAAATAGTGTATAACTATTCTGCATGGAACAGATCATTCCTAGAGTCCTGTCTTAATTATGAGCTCTCATAGTTTATAAAATAAATGAACTAACAGAAATATATGCTATAGAATATGATCAGTTTTTATAAAGACTAGAAAATAACATGAGTTAAAACAGAAAAAAGTTGACATTTTTAGATTGAAAAGGGAAGAAAAATATGAATAGTAACAGTAGAGCTACATAATTGCTATAATCAGTATTGAATATTTGTTGGTTATGCAAGATTGAACAAATTACTTAATGTTTATGAGATTTCAAATCTTAACCTTTCTTTGGGAAATGGATACATCTACATGAGTGAAGTTGTTATTTTTCAGGAAATGTTAGTTTCTGTCTGACTAAAAAAATGAAACTGCTTGACTGAGAACTAAAATTTAGGAGTGAGAGGTGAATGGCAAAGCTATACTGTGGAATCTAGCAAATTACTTTTCAGTTAAATTCATGAACAAAATAAAATACATTTTAACCATAAAGTTTTAGAGATAAATGGCTGTTTCTGAAAAAAAAAGTTTAAAAAAAATGAAAGTCTTATAAGAAGCAATTCAAACACTGTTTCTAGGGACAAGTATATAGAAAGACTGAGAAAGAGAGAAAAGACATAAAAGTGCAGTTTAGAAGGACAAATTTGAAAGTTGTGTGCTCATTGTAATGGAAATGAACTATTACTGGTTACATTTGGGATTTATAAATATTAATTTGGGGTAAAGTGAGACATAAAAATGAGGGTTATAAAGATGTCTTTACAAACAGAAGCAGCTTCATATTTCTTTCCATGCAAAAAAAATCAGAAGGTAAGAAAAAGCCATAAAACAAAATGTAGTGATATGAATTCAGTTGAGATATAGCTAGAAGAAAATACAAAGAAGGTTTTACCCATTGAAATAGGACACACGCCAGATGTGGTGGTGCATGCTTGTAATCCCAGTATTTGGGAGGCTGAGACAGGAGGATCTGGGTTTTTGGCCAGCCTCAGCTGCTTAGTGAGGCTCTCCACAACAGTGAGTTTCAAAATAAAGAATAAAAATAGAGCTGGGGATGTAGCTCAGAGGTAGAATGCCCCTGGGTTCAATTCCCAGGACCGAAAAAAAAATGAAAAGAAAAAAAAAAATAGTGTCCAGGCTGACTTGACTACCATATTAATGTAGTATTATACACAAAACTACATGTGTATTTGTTTTAACTCTAAGAGCAAAAATCCTAAAGAACGAATTATCCCATGATAGTTGTTCTGTCATTTTCTTTTCCTTCTCAGTGAAATTCATCAATACTTATTGATTTCAAGTATACTATTCTGTCCCCAAATTAAAACACCTGGAATAATACCATATCATCAAGGATACACGTTATTATCCATTGCAAATTATATATTTACAAAAAGCTCTTATACATACATATGCATTTGCATTATCAGAGTTAAAAGACTAAATTAGACAGGGTAAAATTATATATATATATATATATACTTTTCATCACTAGTGATCATCAGGGAAATGCAAATCACAACAGCAACAATGAAATATGCCTGCACTCTAAGAATAGTGGCTGTTTTGTAAAAGATTAAATTTAATACATGCTGTCAAGAATGTGGAGAAAAGGGAAGCCATGTACATTGCTGGTGGCACTGTAAACTAGTGAAGACAGTATGGAGGTTCCTCAAAATTTAAAAATAGAACTACCATATAATCCAGCAATTTCACTATTGAATACATATCTAAAGGAAATGGAATCAGTTTCTTGAAAAGACTTCTACATTCCCATGCAGTGCTACTCAAATCAGCCAACATGAGAGACAACCTACATGCCCATTAGCAGATGAATGAATGAAGAAAATGTGGTAGACTCTTTAGCCATAAAAAGAATAAAATCCTGCAATATCCAACAACATGGATGTAAATAGGGTTTTTAAATTAAGTGAAATAATCCAGGCACAGAAAGACAGATATCTTACAGTCTCACTTATATGTGGAATATAAAAATATTGATTCTATCAAAATTGACAATGGGATTGTGATTATTAGGAGCTTGAGAGACTATGAACAATGGAAATTTGGCTAAAATACTATATTAATGCTTGGAGTGATGGTGTACACCTTTAATTTCAGTACTCGAGAGACTGAGACAGGAGGATTGCAGGTTACAGGCCAGCCTTAGAACTCAGCGAAACCCTTTTTCAAAATTAAAAATTAAAAAAAGGCTGATGATGTATCTTGGAGGTAGAATGCCCCTGGGTTCCATCTCTAATACCTCCCTCTTCCAAAGCCCTCTTCCCACCTCCCTCCCCAAATCCCCTTCCATTATTCTACTAATATCTCTCCTCATTTATTTGGAGTTCCTTTTTTCCAATTTAATATCTGTAAAATTTAAGGTTTGAATTAATTTGAGCTATGGTTTCATTTAATGTCAATAGTATATGATTATAAAAATAAATTTGTAAGTCCTTTGCCATTTAGTAAATATCTGAGTTCTTATCTGACAGATGCTAAAGTAACTGCTGGACAACAGAGGTGAACTCAAAGTCCACTGAACACACTGTGCAGTCAGTAAGAGTGTGACAGGCAGGCAGTGAACAGATCATGCACACTTCAGATATGCAGAGTAGTTCTGACATCAGGGAAGTCCTAAGAGGTTTATGTTAGTAATTTTCTTCAGATTCAAGGGATGAGAAAGGAACATTCAGAATTAGGAAATGGCACTTTAACGGAATCTGCCATTCAACACCATAAAGTATAGGATCTGCCAAAGGCATTTCCTATCATTGATAAGAATTTCTTGTGGAATAATATATATATATATTATATTAATATATATTATATATTATATATATTATATATATATATATTATATTAATATATATATATTAGAAATAATATGAAATATACATATGTATACATAGATAGATAGATAGATAGATAGATCATGACAACCATAAAAAAGTGCTCTCAGCCCCAAATTCTCAGAGTAGCGATGTCTACAAGTCATTGTATTAATCTCAATTACCCCGTATTGAAAAGAAAATAGAAGGTATACTGTTATTAGTGCTTCAATTTCTGAAGCAGTTCATTTATCTATGAAAGATAGCTCATTATAAGGCAGTATCTTGTTCAACATTCTCACTCCTGTAATCCAAAACAACTGACCACATAGCTTAGAAAAAATAATATTTATTTGCTCACAGTTTTGGGAGATTTGAGAGTTCAGTCCATGTGAGTCGGGGTCTGCAGATTTCAGGGCATGGCAGCAGGCAACAGAGAGAGGGAGAGAGAAAGGTTGTGCTATCCCATCATTTAGGCTGGATGATGAGAGTGAGCAACAAGCAAGGGGGTTAAAAGACAAAAGCACAGTCTCTAAGGCCACACCCCCAGGGACCTATCTATTTTCTCCAGCAGCAACTCACCTGCCAAGGTCACCACCCAGTAGGTCCATTACAATGGATTAGCTACTGATGAGATTACAACCCTCATGATTTCATTACTGTCACAGCTCCTTAATAGCTGGATCTTAAGCAAGGCTCAGTCCTCTGGAGTCCTGCAAGGCAGATGATTCCAAAAGAAGGAATGCATGGCATATCCCACTTTACATTATGTTATATTCTGGAAATTGTGGGTGCTTTAGGTTCTGCTTTCACATTAATTGTAAAGGAACATTTCTTAGAAACACAAGGTGTCTGGACAGATTGTGATTTCTCAATAGTAGCTGAAAATCAGTGCCTTGAGACAACCCATAAGGAGTTTCATTAACCACATACAAACATTAGTCAGGAAATGGGCTTTGCAAGCTTAGTTACTAAACAGCCTTATGTTCCCTCTCAACACATAGGTATAGAAACAAAATAAATAATCCAAAGAGATTTAGGTTTACTATTTTATCTATAGGTAAAGAAAGCTTTAGTCCTTGCCCACTTCCACTTTGTCTTTCTGAAATTTCACAGGATACATTATCTCTCTAGCTGCCAGAGAAAAGGATAATAACACTGCTTAAAGGAGCCAAACAAATAGTAAATATTTAAACTAATAGGTTTAGGCTATTCATCATTAATCTTTAACACTGCTTTGTACTGAAAGAATCTTTATATATGTATTATACTTTGTAACCTTTACTGTTTTCTTAACCCCACTAAATGTCATGGGAAATGTCTTTTCTAGTTAAAGATGTACCTATTCAACCTTTAGACTGTAAAAATTCCTGTTCTATATGCCTCATTGCAAAAAAAGATAGTATAAAAAACAGCTACTAATAAGCAACAAACATATGCTTCTTCACTGCATTCAGTGTGAACATATTTTCATGACCTCTTCTCATTCCACACCTATGGAAGGACCCCCAACCCCACTGCCTGGAGGGCTGAACATCAAATACATTACATCAACTCAGAACATTAATATATGAGCTCTTCAGGATGGCAATCTATATCTAACCATAACAGGCAGCAATATACTTTTCCTAGAAAACAGCCAATGGTTGGCTTTAAATACCTACATCATGTACACCCATGGTTTATGTCTGTTCAAGAGCCACAAATTATTCTGATACTGAAATATATAAAGGAATATAGTCTATGTCAGGATATTCAGTAAGCACAGGGGAAATTGTTGGGAGTGGTGATGTACATCTGTAATCCCAATACTCTGGTGGCCGAGACAGGAGGTTTGCAGGTTCTAGGCCAGCCTTAAAAGTCAGTGAGTTCTTCTTCCAAAATTAAAAATTAAAAAAAGGCTGGTAATGTAGCTTGGAGGTAGAATGCCCCTGGGTTCCATCTCTATTACCTTCTTCCAAATAGAAACATATTAATGCATTGGACTTTTCTGGGTTGAGAAAATTTCTGAGTGGAAGATTTATTCTTAGAATAAAGTTTTACATTTTTTTCTAATATCTTTTACTGAAACAGTCACAATTCAGGGCTAATAATGTAAATGTTAGATTTCATACCTCAAGTAACTATGAAATCAATGTACTGGATATTCAGTTGTCCCAATCATACTTTAGAACATTTGAGAAAATGTTTTGGTGGAAAATAAATACGACTATGTGTGATTTGAAATAAGAATTGTCTGGTCTCAAACATGTCTGTAATCTCTTATCCTAACCATTACTGCCATTTATGTCTTAGAATTTGGACTTAAAAATGTATAAAGATAAGATGGTGCATATCCAATAAATGTCTAAAGCCTAGGTAGGGTTTAAGACATTTTTCCACATCAAACACATTAATATTTTTTCAGCAAATATGTATGTTCAGTTCATCTTTAAATATGTAACCAATCTTAGTGTAAAAAATAAAGTTAGCTTTTTAGAGGTCTTTAGAATAGGCCCACAGTCAACATCATTAAATGGGGAAAAAATGGTAAGAGTTCCTACTAAAAACAGGAACAAGACAAGGATGTTCATTATCACTACTTCTGTTCAACATAGTACTTGAGATTCTATCCAGAGAAACAAGGCAAGAGAATGAAATCAGGATATAAAAAACAGGAAAAGAAGAACTAAAACTATCCAATTTTGCATATGGCATGATACTATATTTAGAAGACCCAACACAGTCAACCAAAAAACTTACAGAACTCATCAACAAATTCAGCACAGTGTCTGGATACAAGATCAATCTTAAAAAATTAGAAGCTTTCCTGTATGCTGACCACAAATCCACTGAAAAAGAAATCCAGAAAACAGTATCACTCACAATAACACCCTGAAAAATAAAATGCTTATGAATAAACCTAACCAAGGAGGTAAAAGATCTCTATAAGGAAAACTATAAAAAGTTGAAAAAAGAAATAAAAGAAGACCTTAGAAGATGGAAAGATCTTCCATGCTCTTGGATAGGCATAATAAATATCTTGGATAGACAGAATAAATATCATCAAGATGGCCATTTTCCCAAAAGTGATCCACAGATTCAATGTGATACCCATTACATTACCAAGGACACTCCTCACAGACATAGAAAAATCAGTCCTTAAATTTATTTGGAACAACAAAAAGCCCAGAAAAGACAAAGTATTTCTCAGCAATAAGAACAATGCATGAAGCATCACAATACCTGACTTCAAACTCTACTACAAAGCCACAGTAATAAAAACAGCATGGTATTGGCACAAAAACAAACATAGATCAATGGAGCAAATAGAAGACTCAGAAACAAGCCCACACACTTACAGTTAATTGATTTTTGACAAATAAACGAAAAACATACATTGGAAAAAAGATAGCCTCTTCAGAAAATGGTATTGTCAATACTGGTTAACCATATTCAGAAAAATGGAAATAACCCCCCTTTCTCATCCTGCACAAGAGTCAATTTCAGATAGATTAATGATATGGAAGTCAGGCCAGAGACCTTGCAGCTACTTGAAGAAGGCATAGGTCCAGCAGTTCAATACATAGGCACAGGTCAAAACTTTCTCAAATAGACCTCAAAAGCACAAGTAACTCAAAGGAAGATCAATACATGGGATTGCATTAAACTGAAGAGCTTCTGTGCAGCAAAGGAAACTATCAAGAACCTCATCAAAGAGCCCACAGAGTGGGAGAAAATTTTTGCCAGCTACTCCTCTGATAGAGGACTAATATCTAGAATATTCAGCAAACTCAAGAAACTCACAGCTAAGAATACAAACAAGGTATTTTGAATTTTTATTTGGAAAATTTGTATATGAAGTTGGTCCATGAAATTTATGAGATTTTTTTCACAAACTCAACATGTTATTTCTTTTTTTTAGATCAACAAAGCAATCCAAGTTTATTTGATCAGCAAAATCACTTGCATATTAATCAGTGATGTAGATTTTTGTTTTAATTTGCAATTGCAAAATAATATATTAACATATCAGTTGTTATTAGTATAAGAGATCCATTTATATTTTCAAATGACAAGTCACCCAATCACCCAAGTGTGCAAACAGGATAGCTGATTAAAATATTCCACATATATGTATATAGTGGTTAGGAAGGAGGCTTATTAGTCTCTAGAATACACAAAATGGAGTGCCTAGATATAGGTTTCCCAGAATTCTAGGGACAAGAAGCTCAAAACAGTATATCCCTTAAGACTCATCTTTGTTTTGGGCTGTTTCTATTGTTGCTAGAAATCTAAGTTGCCACTTCTCCATGGAAAACTTCCAACCCATCTTTTCATTGGTCCAATGATGAACAGGCCTGGAGTTCCACAACTCTCCATCTGCTTTCCAATTTTGAAACCTAAAACAAGTGTCTTCTTGATGTTTTCTGAAGATTCTTATTTATAAGGTCCAATGTAACACTATGGTGGAAAGCCTTCTCTTTTCTATTACTTAGATCTACAGCAAAAGCTAAAAGTACATTTAAAAATAAACTGGTTATTGCTTTTTGCATCATAAAAAGGATCCATTCTCAATCCCATGAATTGGATTGTTTCTGAAGGTCAAATTTAGCTAGGATCAACATGTCATTTCTGTTCAAAATTGTAGCAGTTATCAAAAATACTATTGTTATAGTAGCATCTTGGACTTTTCTTCCCTTATACTAAGTTGCCTAAAACAAATACAACTTTAAAAACTTATTCTGAATACATTTTCACAGATTTTTTCCACATTTTTATAACAGTTAATTTTTAGTAGGAAGCTAAAGAATTTTTTTTTCTGAATACCCATCCCTATATTATCAGTGTCTTGCTTATAATATCATATTCTCTGTGTTCTCATATCCTCTCTCTCAGGCATTTTCTACCTTCTGTTGCAGTGATCTCTTTATGCTTGTTTCAGTCCAGCGTGTCTGGTCCTAGAAAGTATAGGATATGGGTAAGCCATCACGCTGTCAATCAGTTGATAGAAATTTTCTTATGAGAACCACTCAGCATGATCTAAATAATTAGATACAATTCACTTAATGCTAAAGTTATGTTCTTTCATTCATACCTTGTAACCTCCCTAGAAACAAAAAACAATTTAGCAATCATTCATCTTTGCCACTTATGACTGCTGATTTATGGCATTTGTTATTGTACATCTGCTAATACAGCATAGTTGGGAAGGAAGTAAACCCTTTGTAGCCACCTCGACTAGCAATGATGCATATTAATGCTTTGGACCATTTAAATTCTTGTTGCAATATGCAACAAAGGGGAATTAGCTCTGTATGAGAGCAGGCCTATTTAAAAAACAACTAGTCAGTTTTCCACAAAATTCATTATTTTAGAATATATAAATTTAGCCAGGCGTGGTGGTGCACGCTTGTAATCCCAGCATTCGGGAGGCTGAGACCGGAGGATCCGGGTTCGAGACCAGCCTCAGCTATCTAGTGAGGCACTCTTCAACTTAGTGAGACCCGGTTTCAAAATAAGGAATAAAAAATAGGGCTGGGGGTGTAGCTCGGAGGTATAATGCCCCTGAGTTCAATCCCCAGTACCCAGTACTGCAAAAAAAAAAAAAAAAAAAGAAAATATAAATTTTGTGATCAAATATAATTTATAGTAAGTACTATAAATTACATGTCCTAATAGAATATGTTAGTTTAAATTGATTGTCATTAAATAATTTCTAAAGACTGTTTTTGTAATCTTCCCTTTTGAATGTGTTTAGTGGTTATCACAAGGATTCCTTTGCTAACTTCTTAAAGAGAATATCAACATTTATAGTAACTGGTAGTCAAAATTTACGATGATATTCTCTTTGTAATTTGCCTGGTTTTTAGGTTTTAAGCATTTTTAAAGTTTTTATTTATATGTTGTTATTATACTACTTAATTCTGTATATGTTTGTCATGAAATCATACTTATGGTTGATATATGCTATTAATTGCAATGTATTATGTAATATTTTCTAGAGTTTCTTTTCTTTTCTTTTTTTTCCTGCAAACATCATCTAACTCCTTCTTGTGAAAAGCTTTCTTCAGACAGCTACCATGGCAATATATTCCAACTGCTCTCTGTTAGAAATCAACATTTTTGGCATTTTACTTGATGTAGAGTTATTTCAGCAACTTCTTAATTTTTCAGATTTTTTTGAATATCACTTTCTTGTAATTGAAATGTAACCATTTGTATTATAATCATTGAAATTCTCCACTACCATATCTGACTTAATTTTGCACCTTTAGCAATAACCAAAACTTTGGTATTTCAATTTGGTGTGGCTGTGTTGGAGCCTTTCCTTTCATTTTTTTAAAAATTTACAATAGTAAATAAAATATGAGGTAGCAATCTTATGCTAAGATGTTGGTTTTAGTAGTGTTGGTATATCCCCAAAAGCTCATATGTCAATAACATAAAAATATTCAGAGGGGAAAATTAATTGAGACAGCGCTCTTAACTCATCACTGGATATATCCATTAATGGATTGATAATTTGAATGAACTTACTGAATGATAACTATAGAGAGGTAGAGTGTGACTGGATAAAGTAGGATACTGAGGATGTGTCCATGGGGACAATACCTGTCCCTGGTCCCTTCCTCTTTCACTCTTGCTACTTCTTAGCTGTCCTGAGCAGCTTTCCCCTGCCACACCCTGCTACCATGATGGTTGTACCTTAGAGTTGACTACTTATGGACTGAACCTTTGAAACAGTGAGCTAGATAAACCTTTCCTGCTCTAAGCTGTTCTTGTCAAGTATTTTGGTCATGGCAACAAAAAAGCTAATTAATATGCATACATTTTCAAAGTAAACTAAGAAATAGCAAATATATTAATAAGAAAACTAAATCATCTTATGATTTTTGTCATTCCCCAAATGGAATATTCATGTAAAATTGCTGTGAAGAAGACCAAATAAAATTTTGTCAATAAAAATATTGGTAGACTTTATTAAACATTACTAAACCATGTTAGAACCTACAAATGGTTTTTCATTTTAAGTAATTAAAATATATTTTTAAAAATTTGATACACTTTGAGATATCTATGAATTTTTCCTCCTTAAAATTTAAGCTAATTTTCCTAGAATTCTTAGGAAAATATTGTCTCAGTATTGATACCTTTCCCAATCCCACCTTTCATTTTACCCAAACGCATAGCATGTTGTATGTATCCCACACAATGATATCAAATGGTAGTAACAGAAATGAAAAATAATTAGTTCAACTACATTATAAATACTTGATAAATATTAGAGATTCAAGACACAGGACATATGAAAGCTCCTTTTTTTTCCAGGAACATACAATCTATTAATGTGGATTCCAGTCTAATATGATTTTGGAGGCATATGACTTTAAATGACAATGAGTGTACATTGCTGTGATCCTGAGTCATTTTTACTTTTGGCTTTGAATGTTTGACCAAAGATCAAACATTTTATTTTTGGCTTTGAATATTTGAGTCAAAGATCCCACTGAAATAGCTCATAATTTTTGGAAAGTAGCCTAGTGTAGAAAGGGCAGGGCAACTTGGAGACAACTTAGCAGTAGGTGCATGAGCTATTAATAATGGCCTGAATTAAAGTGTCTCATTTAATCACAAAGAATATGAAATAACAGCCAAGAGACTTGTGGAGTATGGGGCAGATCAAAAGAAAGTGCCGGGCGTGGTGGCGCATGCTTGTAATCCCAGCATTTGGGAGGCTGAGACCAGAGGATCCGAGTTCGTGGCCAGCCTCAGCTACCTAGTGAGGCACTCCACAACTTAGTGAGACTCGGTTTCAAAATAAAGAATAAAAAATAGGGCTGGGGGTGTAGCTCGGAGGTAGAATGCCCCTGAGTTCCATTCCCAGTACCGCAAAAAAAAAAAAAAAAAAAAAAAAAAAAAAAAAAAAAAAAAAAAAAAAAAAAAAAAGAAAGCAAGTGAGATTATTGAGCCATCATTTCTTAAAAGACTTGACTCAAATAGTTCAGATCCCAGGGCTCAAAAGTAAGAGAAGACATAGAAAATTTTTGTGAGGAATTAAAAGTCTGCTAAAGACTATACTGGACAAAAATTTAGCAAGTACAGTTTTTCTCTTTAAAACAGGTAGAATTTAGTAAGTGTTACTAAAATTTTACTAATTGTCTTATTAAATGAAAAGCAACACTTTGTATACATATTAATAAGTAAGAGAAAATCATTTGGGCTTACAATTTCAGAGGTCTCATTCCATGGTCCACTAGCTCCAAGGTAGAAATATCATGGCAGAAAGGTCTGGTAGAGAAAAGCTGCTCAGCTCAGACAACCAGGAAGTAGACTCAAAGGAAGGAAGGGACCCAGTTCAATATAGTCCCCAAGGTCATACCCCCACTGACCTAATTTCTCCAGCAATTCCTTATCTGCCTATAGTTCTTACTACCTAGTTGTTTATTCAAATTATTAATCCATCAAATATATTAATCCACTAATGAGGCTAGAGCTCTCATGATTCAGTCATTTCTAAAAAGCCTCACATTTGAACATTTTTATTTTGTGAACCATGGTTTCAACACACAAGCTCAGAGAAGACATTCCAGAACCAGTGAGTGTGTGATTTTTTTTAAAAATTAGTAAGCAAAATGTTATCATATATAGGGCAATAAAATGTTTATGCTCTGGCCACAATATCATATGGATCATTAAATAGTTTTATATAGCATTTTTTCACTGGAATATATTACTTTCAGTTTTTTTCAGTCTCTACTTAGCTAAATCCTAATAATGTTTTAAGGATCTGATGAGTATTCCCCTTAAGAAAGACCTCCTCTTATCTCCTGCTTAAAAATAGTTCTGGTGCCTCTGTTTTACAAGATTCCTGAAGACTGAAAGAAATAAATGTATATGAAGTGTGTAAGATTATGAAGACACATAAGTACTATATGCATGTTATTAATATTGTTATCAAGGTCTCTATTTTATAATATGTAGTGTATGGCTTAAGCATTAAACAGCCATGTACTGAAATTCTGACTCTGCCATAGATTAACATTCTGCCAGTTTCTTGAAATTTCTAAACATTAGCATTCACATCCAGGAAGTAGTAAGAAAAACAATGTCAAAATCTACAATGCTTAAAGCTGTAGGCATATACATTTGCATTCAATAAATGTTTACTCATTCATATCCTTCTCCTATCCCTCCCTACCATTTGCTTCAGTCATATTTAATTTGTTGGAGAGATAAGAATGTCCTCCAGTATATTGTGAGTGGTGTCCAATGTTGTAAGTTAGTTTTTTTTTTTCTTTTTTGCAGTACTAGGAATAGAACCCAGGGGCATTCTATCTCCAGACTATGCCCCCAGTCCTATTTTTAATTCTTTATTTTGAAACAGGGCCTCACTAAGTTGCAGAGGGCCTCACTAAGTAGCTGAGGCTGGTTGCAAACCTGAATCCTCCTGTCTCAACCTCCCAGGTACTGGGATTACAAGCATGCACCACCATGCCCAGCTTGTTATAAGCTTCTTAAGCATTCAATTTATTTCCAGATAAATTATAATCCATTACTTATGTTCTAGGTGGGGTTTATGAATTTGAAGGACAGGGTTACTCTGAGTATAAAGAGGGAAACTAAACTACCAAAGGAAAGTTGATCTTAATAGGAAAAAGAAGATAATATTTAATAAAAAAGTTCAGTATAATTCTAGAAACACATAAAATATAATAATTAAAATATATGTTAATACAGTGTATGTAAGAAAAAATACAAAAAAGTAAGTTTAAAATGCCATATTACAAGTCTATTTTTGTAAAACCACATTTGAAGACTAAGATTCTAGTCTTTTAGCTTAGCATTACTTAGATTAAAATGCATAGCAGAAGGCAAAATTGTTGATTAAGTTTCATGTTTATTACTCATGAGCACAAACAAAATCTGTGCATTTTTTACATATTTAAGAGAATGAGACAGAGGTAGGGAACAGTTACTAAAATTCTGTCAATAACAAAATAGCTTAGAGATATTCATTAATTTAAAGCTGACACCATGAATTCTAAGCAATAAACTTTACAATAATGATCTTCTGATATTAAGTTTTCATGTAGAGTAGAATAAAAGTTGTAGATAATAACAAAGTTGTGTGTAACATGTGTGCACTATGTACCTGGAGCTTTCTATCAGACTTAAATGCTTTGTAACACCCACATCTATCTTACGATCTCTTAATTTTATATAAGTTTCGTTGTTTTCTTTTTCTGAATTGGTAGTCAGGTTGGACAGAGATCACTTCACAGACCTGTCACCTAAGCAATTAGTGCAGTGGCAGGGAAGGGTTTTGGCTTAATAATTGGATACAGGTGGAAGGAATGTCATGCCAAGTTCAATTCATTACCAGTGACAATATATCCTTGCACAGCTTTTCTTTCCTTGAAACCCTTATTAAAAAGAAAAGAAAAGAAGCAAATAAAAAGATCTGTGCTGTTGGGAACCAAATAACAAACACAAGCAAATTTTTTTGTATTTTATAGAGCAATTGGGTTTGACATGATGGCCTGGTATGAAACTGTTGAATATTATTTTGTTGATTTTTCCCCTTCCTACTCCTGTTTCAATGACTGTCTCCACACAAATAATTTTCCAAATTACAGAAGAATCAGGACTTCATATAAGTGAGATGCACAAATATCTGCAAAGCATTACAAGATGATTCTTTCATTTACTGTCCATCCATTCAACATAGTTTGAGCAAACCCTGAGTAAGGTGCAGTTGAGCAGTTGACATACACACGTTTAAATACTTGACTTTGCAAACTTCTTCTACTTGAGTACTATCCATTCCTTTCAACACTGGAGTAATTAAACAATGTTAAGAACATATGATTATCTGAGTTCATTTACTTTACAGTATTTTGTGCTGATGTAGAAGGGGCATTAGTGATGAAACTTTATAGCAACTGTGTCAACAATCAAGTCAGGGAAAAGAGCATTTTCCACCATTTTTTTGAATATCACTTAATTTATGATAAAAATAAATAATTAAAGTAAGAATAAATCATATATACATATATATGGATATATATAATGCTTGATTTTAAAGTAAATATTACATAAGCACTAGTTTCTAAATACATTTAAAGTAAGATCTTTTCCCCAGGTCTTTAAATATTTGTGTTAACTTTCAGAGAATTCATTATACTGATCATTAAACATCATAATAAGATTACTATTATTTTGAGTTCAATAAATACATTTTGTACAATCATCTATACATTATATGTTCCTCAAAATTTGAATTCAAGTGGACATAAAACTTTAGTGCATAAATTTTTTCTGCTATTTTCACTACACAAAGTATAGTTTCATTAACTCATACAAAACAGGAATGATTGGAGAATTATTTATATTTTCTTAACCAGATGCCTAAAGTTCCTTCCAACTATGAAATAAATGATAGCTTTAAAGTAGGAATTCTCTCATAGCTGGAAGCTAGGAAGTAATTTGGACAAAAGAAGGACTTTATATAATGGAGGTGTAACCCCAGTGGAGCAATGTAGGAGGTCTAGGGGAGGAGTGAAGTAAGGAGAATTAATGATGGAAACACTTCCATTGATGTTATGTAGTCATATGAAGAATATCATGTATGAGGAAGGGGAAAGAGTGAGGAGGAAGCTGGAGATAAGCTCACCAAGTGCTGTGTGCATGTGTGGTCCATTACCACATTATGATGCAAGACTATAATGCACTAATGAAAGTATATATTAAAAATAATGATAATAAAGTAGGGGAAAATCCTTGTGTTTTGTGTTCTATACCTAGCACTTTGAGTGTTAGAAATGCTTAAAAGTAATATTTAGGACTTTATTTCAGGACAATTTCTAGTCATATTTGACTGCCAAGAAGATGATATACTAAAGAGATTAACATATCTCCTTTACATTTCTTCCCTGTGCTTTTCCTCATTTTTCTCGTGGATTATTTTGTATCCCTCTCGCCATTGTATTGAGTGAAGCTCAGTGGAGTAAGAACCCTTCTCTATTAACACTTACATCCTGGACAGCCACAGCAAATCATCAGGTCTCCTCAAGATTCATAAAGAATGTTAACATAATAATAGATGCCCTTCTGTTTGATTGGCTGTTCAATCACTTCACATACAGAAATATGACTACATCTATAGTACAATAGTTAGTACCAATATTTGGCTAAATTATCAAAAGATAAATTTTTGAATGGACAAAAAGTACTCCATTCCCTAAGTTGGTCCAGCTTTAAGAAAAGGAACACACACTAGGAATTAGCTTTCCATTTGGATTTCAGTGTCCTCTTGTCTCCTCAGCCAGACTCATTTGTATTGTACACAAACCACTCAGCCATACTGGAGAACCCATCTTACTTCTTTAGAAGTAATGTTTTCCAATGCAGAAATATCTACTCCACCATGTTTTTCTACTACCTTCCTACCATGGTGAGCTAAACATCTTTTACAATAATAAAAATAGCAAAAGACATATTTAAGAAAGTAATTAGGCATAGCACAAAAAAGAAAGAAAATATATTACTCTTTTCTAAAGGATTTGATTTCAAGAATCCTTAAATCAACCCTTTGTGATTGACTTTGATATTTTTGTGAATGTACATCATGTGCCTGAGGGTATTGGGAATGCAGAGCCCTGATCTCTGTGAGATTCATCAGGAAATTATTCTACAACTTCAATTGCTTATTTAGTCATATTGCTACATTCATTAAAGTAAACTCATTTGATAAGTTTCATCACTTCATGAATCTTTGCATTCCTTTAATGAAATTTAGTCTAGGTGCTAGAAATGCTAAAATAGAAAATTGAGCATAAATAAGATGTGCATGTGGAAAAATTAAGTAACTGTTATAATGTAAAGTTCATAAAAGAAAGCTTTAAATTATATCTTTCTGGCCATGAAAAGAACCTTAAGCCGGTAAGAGCAAGTAAGGATCAAGTGTCAATGTGTCAGACACATATAAATCACAATTAAGTTGTTTTCTGATTAGAAATGCATTCTTTGGCATTCAACTCCACTCTAGTCTGTCAGGAAGAAATGTTAATATTCTGACCCAGAGGTCTGGCAATCAGCATTGCCTGATTGTTAAGCTTACATATTAATATAGGTTGTACCTTTGTTTGGCTCAAATCTGACTCCCTTAAAGAACAATGCCAACTATTTCCCTTCCCATTTTTTAAACTGGCAGGCAAGAGCTCTACTTGTTCAGTTCTCCTCAAAGAGAACTATGAGGAGAAAGTTAATCAAACAATGAAAAAAAAAAAAAAGGAAATTAGCATTTTATTTAAACTGATTTTCATTGTTGTTTGTTTGTTTGTTCTTAAGACTTTCTGGATATTGTTAAAGAGATGGACTCTCCAAAAACTATTTAAAATACATGCCAGATTTCCCTGACTCAGTAAGGATCCTATAAACCAGTAATACACTATATTTCACATATGCAATCTGTGTTCCTGTTTCCAAATATCAGAGTGCATTGTATTTTCTCATGATGGCATTTTTTTCAAGGAGTGTCTGCTTTTCATTTGGTTTGGCAATATCAAATTTGATTTAGTCTATGTTT
>PVLC010013934.1:0-40389 GCA_004027655.1 Graphiurus murinus | reverse complement strand
CCTGTAACTTGGAGAGATCGTAAGTTAGCAAGCTGGAGAGCATAATGGTTTATGAAACTCTTCCTTCAAGGACCATTATCTAGTGTTAACGTGTTTTATTTCTTCCTCTCCTGCGCTTATTTACAGCATAATTACAAGAGCAAGGAAAAAGGGAGGGAGTTGGGCATCGAGATAACCATATGCCAAATTAATGCAGCTGGCTAGAAGCTCTGGCCTTTGGGGCTCATTTATCAATTAGTTCTGTTGCGGTCCGCGTTCCTGTATTTCCCCCATGGAAGAAAGATGCTTTGATCTCAACTCATTCACCTGCTCTGAGGAAAGTCACCTGAGATCAAAACCCTTTTCCAAAAGGATCTCCTTTCCTCAATATCATGAAGTATTACAGCCAGTGCCTTGCCCGTTTCAAAAGCATCTCATAAGCAGAAGTAGTTATCCCTGCCTTTTATTTATTTTCTCTCTGTTTCTTTCATTTTATCTCTATTTTTCCATCTTGTTTCTCTTTTAAACAAGTGGGTTTACTTTATTTTCAATGACTATCATTCTTCACCATGTTTTAATATTACTATGTAAATTTCTATGTTAAAACCACTTTTGTCTTGGGAGGCAGAGACAGGAAGTTTGCAGCCAGCCTCACAACTTAGCAAGGACCTCCCCAACTCAGTGAGACCCTGTTTCAAAATAGAAAATAAAACAGGGCTGGGGGTGTAGCTCAGAGGTAGAATGCTCCTGAGTTCAATCCCCAGTACCACAAAAAAAATTACACTTTTGTAGTGCCATATTCCATATGACTATCCAAAATTGGCTCTCAGTAACAGAAATGCTGGTATTTTTTTGATGACACAGGGAGAAACCAAGCCACTATGGGGTGGGAAATATGCCACAGTCCTGGTTTATCTTTATCAACTATTATGAGCTTCTAAAGGAGGAAAGAGAAAATGGCAGGGGCAAAGGACTGCTTAAAACTATCACACACTCTTCAGATGGTCTAAAATGGAACTGGCTTTTCCTCTTTAATATTTCAAAAAAAAAAAAAAAACTGTGTCTGTTTCATTCTTCTTTGAATGCTAATTCCAAAATTTTCAGTCTTTGAAAGTTAGTAAAACAAAATAAGAATTTGCAGGGTGTACTGGCATATGCCTGTAATCCCAGTATTTGGGAACCTGGGAGAGGAGGATTGCAGGTTCATGGTCAGCTTCAGCAACTTAGTGAGACCTTGTTTCAAAAATAAAAATTAAAAAATATCTGAGGGTGTAGCTCAGAGGTAGAATGCCCCTGGGTTCAATCCCCAGCACATATAGAAAAAAGACAACAACAACAAAAACCCTCAAGAATTTCCTTGCTCACATACCAGCTTAAATCTGAGAAATTAAAGGGTAAAGGAAAGAAGTCTGTGGAGCCAAGTATTTCATTTTGCTGCTACCCAATAAGGTAGAGGTTACAGGTTGCATTGTGTCCTACAAAAAAGAAGTGTTAGCCAGGCCTACTGGCGCCCTCCTGTAATATCCAGTACTTGAGAGACTGAGACAGGGAGGATCACAGACTCAAGGCCAGCCTCAGCCACTTAGCAGACTCTCACCAACCTAGAAAGACCCTGCTTCAAAACAAAATTTTAAAAAGGTTTAGGGGTGTAGCTTGGAGGTAGAATGCCTCTAGGTTCAATCCCCACTACCACCCCTCCACCACACACAATACACAAAGAAGTGTTGAATATGACCTCATTTGGAAATAGTCTTTACAATGTAAAGTTGAAAATGAAGTCTTTTGGCTACTGTCTTTTGGAGACCCATCCCTATGTGGGGAAGCTGTTTTTGTCTTCTATCTTTCCTTGACTTAACCTTTCATATTTCTATTAAAAAAATGAGACCACTGAGGTAGTCCCTAACCCAATATGGTATATTTATAAAAAGGGGGGTTGGATACACACAGGGACACTGCCACATGTAGATGAAAGAAGAGATCCAGTTGACACATTTACAATCCAAGAAATCCCCCCACCCCCCAAAAAAGCCAGCAAATGGCCAGAAGCTAGAAGAGAAACGGATTCTCCCTCACAGCCCTCCAAAGGAACCAAATCTGCCCAAACCTCCTTGGATGTGTAGTCTTCAGAACTGCGACACTATAACCTTGGGCTATTAAGCTACCCAGCTGGCAGTACTCTGTTATGGTAGCTCTAGCAAAATGATATAGCAAGTGAACACAGGAGTGGGCAGAGTGGCTGCAACTGGGAAATAGAGAAGAGAAAATGCAATAGACCAGGGAGAGGCAGAGGTCAAAAATAGAAAAACGGTCCTAATGATGCACTAACCACAAAGAGCTGAGCAAAAGAGACAAAAGCATAGTAAATGTCTCAAAAACTGAGCCAGAGATAGCAAGGCTTTCTGTTCTCAGCTCAGTTGTAACCTCCTCAAAGAGTGGCCAATTTATCTAAAGAAGCCCTTCTTCCCGTCCCACCTCTGTCACATTGCCCCACTTTATTTGCTTCATAGCACTTACAACTACCTGAAACAGTTTTTCATTTGTGTAGCATAGTAGTAGTAGTAGTAGTAGTAGTAGTAGCAGCAGCAGCAGTAGTACTGGGGATTGAACCCAGGTTCATTCTACATTCAAGCTACACCCCAGCTCTTTTTGGTTTTTATTTGAAACAGGGTCTTATTAAGTTGCTGAGTGCCTCACTAAGTTGCTGAGGCTGGCCTCAAACCCATGATCTTCCTGTCTGTCTCCTGTGTACTGAGATTACAGCCATAGACCACCATGCCTGACATTTGTGTAGCATAATATTGTTTATTTTCTGCCTCCCTCTCCTAGAAAGCAAGCTCCCACACATCTCACCAGCTCAGTGCCTGTCTCTCAGCAGGCATTCAGTTTGTCTTTGACAAACAAATGAAGTATTTGAAAATGCAAAGGAAATCAAAACCTAGAGCTATTTCTTGAGACACCAGAGGGTGAGAACAGGCACTGGTGAGACTCCTGCCACCCTGCTCACAGGCAAAGGGAGCCAGAACAATTGCCAAGTCAACTCAGTTGAGTTATACCTGCTGGCATTCATTAGGGTTCTTCAGAGACACAGAACTGGCCAGATATATATATAGAGAAAGAGAGATCAAAAGAGATGTAGCATGAGGAATTGCCTCATGAGCTTAAGGAGGTTGGGAAGTCTGCAAGATGGTGGCCCAGTAAAGCTGACGGTTTAATTCCAATCTCAACCCAAAGCCCCGAGAACCAGAGAAGGCACTGTTGTAAATCCCAGTCTGAGTCCAGGAGTGCCAATGGATAAGGAAGGGCATCTCAGCTCAAGCAGAGACTGCAAATTTGTCCTTCCTCCACCTTCTTATTCTGTTCTGGCTCTGGACAGATTGAATGGTGACCACCTGCATGGGTGAGGGGGATTGCTTCTTTCATCTAACAAGTCTCTTCCAGAAACATCCTCATAGACACATGTAGAAATAGTGTTTTACTAGCTTTCTGGGCATCCCTTAGCCCAGTCAAGTTGACACATAAAATTAACCATCACATTGCCTGATGGAGATGGATGCCCTATTATGCACAGTTCACCAGAAACATCACTCACTTCTGGCCAGGTCTTTCCTTTGACTGGACAGAAGAATTAGAGCAAGTTTTTGGTTTTCTTAAAATAAATTATTCAAAATAACAGACAGTTTAACAGTTTCTAGGAGAAACATGTGCTTCTTAAATTGAAAATTCTACCCCATTAACTTCCTGAAAGGTAAAGGTGGATATTTACTGAAGAGTTCTGAGAATGAGGTAAATGGCAATACAGGAAGGCCCCGGGGGAAGATCTTTCAAGTGTTCTATTGGAATGTTCCCATTTGGAGGGATTTGTATTTAATGGATGACAAGTTAATGTGTTGGCAGTGCCTTGCAGTTGGGTAAAGCTGCTAAAAGAAATGACAAATGTTATATGTGCAACTTTCTATTTCACTGATAAATTAACTTGTCTGTTCAACAGGATTTTTAAAAAATCTTATAACACTGAAAGAATCCACCAGAGGATTCTACTTTGTGACAATCAGTGCCTCCCCCAGATCTTCTCACTTGATTTTGTTTTCTGGTTTTGCTTTTCAGTAGGCCTTTGGCGGGGAGTTTTCCAAGAAGAAAAGAGATTTCTCGAGTAGGAAAATATGTATTGTGGGGCTGGAGATGGTTCAGTGGTGTTGTGCTTGCCTAGCATGCATGAGGCCCTAGGATCAATCCCCAGCACCACAAAATAATAATTAAATCTGTAGTGTGTACTCTCTTAAACACTGAGAGCAATCCTATTTCTTCATTTAGAAGAATTCATCAGTCTTTGTTCTCAGGATCCAAAACCATGAACTGATGAATGATCATAATCCTCTTGTCCCCATTAAGTCCTGCTGTTTGTATCCTAATACTGTTTGCCTGTATAGAACCTTTCCCCAGAAACTCAAATGATCTGCTAGTTGTTGTTAATAAAGCTAAGATATTTGAGGATAAAGCACATGTTATTTTTGTTCTTATTTTATACTTAAGGATACTAAGGAAAGGAAAGCCCAAATCGCAAGATAGGATTACTCAGAGTAAACCATAGCAATGCTAGCCCTTTCCAACTTCATCCACCACACATGAAATTAATCTTTAGAGGTCAGTACATCATGCAACTTTTTCCTGTTTTTGATTGCATTAGTACTTCCTGCCCAAAAGCAGACTTCTGTATATTTGTTTGGCCACCTAAGAAATCTAGTTAGTTGTAAGCAAAAAGACCATATTTTTAGCACTCCTGGCTCTAAGTCAATATTACCCTCAGTGACTCTTCAGATTCTATACTGGTTTTCAAATTCTCTGGGTTTTTTTTTTTTTTTCCTTTTTAAACAGAGGTGTTGATAAATGCTAATTTGCATTTAGTATTGACTAACATGAATACTATGCCTAGTTTTGTTTTCATGTCTAAACAAAAAATAAAAAGGTCAATAGAAAAAGTGATTCTTTTAACGTGTGTCTATGTGCTTCAGGACCTCAAAGAAAGGGACTTGCAAAGCATCTCAAAACTTCCACACTCCACTTCCAGCATCTTCAAGCTCTAATATGCTTTTTTTTCAATTCTTATTTTTCTGTGACCATGAATCCCTGCAGAATTGGTATAGTATAGGCTGTAGCAAGCCAGAATGAACTAGAATCTAAGCACTGGACACACATCTAAGAAAAGAAATGCAAGATCATCCAGAGAATAGAGGCTGAGATGCTCCCTGCAGGGACCAGGACAGCTTTCCCATCCACGAGGATGCCTCTTGTCCCAACAGGCCTTAGGAAGATGGGGAATAGCCATTTACCTAGTCACTCACTAGCTTGGTGAGTGTGTGTGTATGTGTGTGTGTGTGTGTGTGTGTGTGTGTGTGTGTGTGTGTGTGTTACTGGGATTGAAATCAGGGGCATTCTATCTCAATTATACCCCCAGCCCTATATCATTTTTTCATTTTGAAACAGGATTTTGCTAAGTTGCTGAGGGCCTCACTAAGTTGCTAAGGCTGGCCTGGAACTGGTGATCCTTCTGTCTCAGCCTCTCAAGTACTGTGATTGTGCTACCACATTTGGCACTTTTGTGCTCTTGAACACCTTACTTATTATCTCTGAGTTTCCAGTCTCTTAACTGTAAAATGGAGAAAATTAGACTTCATTCCTACTTTAAGAATTGAAGCTCTATAAAATAATATAGAATGCTTAGAATATAGCACATAGCACAGTGTCTGTCCTATAAGATGCATTTTATTTATTTGTTTATTGGGTTTTTTTTTTTTTTTTGGTGGAACTAGGGATTGAACCTAGTGGCATTCTACCTCCAAGCTACACTCCCAGTCCTATTTTTATTTTTTAAACAGAGTCTCGCTTGGTTGCTGAGCATCTCACTACTTGCTGAGGCTGTCCTTGAACCTGCAATTCTCCTGTCTCAGCCTCCTAAGTACTGAGATCGCAGGCATGCATCATCATACCTGGCTCCGCAAAGCAAACCTACATATATATATATATCCTCTCTCTCTCAGAAAATCCCACAGAAAGGTGTCAGATACATTCTCATTCCTCCAGGACATAGAACTATGGGAAAAAGAAATCCTTAATATGAAAGAATATATTGCTATTGAAGTCAGTGGACAGGTTTGGGGGAAGGTCAAATCCTTTAGATTGCACAGATGGGTGACCAGTTGTTCTACTCTGAATGACTTCTGGATGCCACTTGTCATCTGGCCCATGACTATCTCTGTAGCCCACCTCTCCCCTCTTCCACCCTCCTCCTCCTCACCCTCAACTACATGCATACCATACCTCTCTCATTCTACGTCCTTTTATTGTTTATTTTATTTTATTTTATTTTATACTTTGATTGGTATATAGTAATTATATGTCATAATGAGATCGAAGAAATGATACACACACACACACACACACACACACACAGCACTTGGTGTGATTCCCTCTGCACGCCACCCTCTTCCCTCTCCTCCCTCCCCATACAGGATAGCGAGGTTGGTAGTGATACCTTCATATATGGATATAACATTACTTGAAATGTTCCCCTCCTTAAGCCTCATTTTCCCCCTTCCTACCTCCCTCTCCCAATTCCCTTCCTCTATTCTACAGGTCTCTCTCCTCATTTATCTGAAGTTTCTTTCATTTCCTATTTTCTCTCTAGCTTCCACATATGAGAGAAAACATATGACCCTTGACTTTCTGAGACTGGCTGATCTCACTTAGCATAATATCCTCTAGTTCTATCCATTTTCCTACAAATGGCATAATTTAGTTCTTCTTTATGGCTGAATAGAATTCCATTGTGTATATATGCCACATTTTCTTTGTACCTGCTGTTCCCTTTGCCCAGAGCACCCAATCCCCATCCAGATAGTTGCTAGCTGTCCTTGAAGATTCAGCTCACCTTTTCTGAACTTTGCTTGCCATCCAACCCAGGCTTCCCTGGCAGTTTGACTCTAGGATGGGGTGGTAGATTGGGATCCACATCACAGCCTATATAAATGGTGTCCCTGGAGTGGTCCAGTGCATGATCTGCAGGATCATTCTCCTGTGCTCTGTTTCCCACCCCTCTGCTCCTACCTTCTTCAATAACTTCATGATGAAAATTTTAAAAATAATTTACTTAAAATCTTTCCTCCTAGACTAGAAGTTCTTTGAGGCAGGACTCTGAGTTCTATCTCCTTTCCAAATACTTCACACACAATAGGCACCCAATAAATATTTAGTGATTGGTAGATAAGTGAATTCACAAATGAATCAATTCAAGAGTTAAATGAAGGCTGAACTATAGAAGTAAGAATGGTAACTTGACTCTGTATGGACATGAGAGAGACAATGAAAGGAGATCAAAATATAAAAGAGATAAATCTTCTAGTGATACCCTGATTAACGCCTCCTGAAGATTACCTGTCAGGATCCTGTCCTAGACAGGATGGCTGTTTTAGAGCCATCTACATCTTAATAACAGGTGGCTCTCAATTTACTAGGAAATTATATACGGGGAAAAGGGCAGTAGGATGATAAAGGCAGGCTTATGAGAATCAGATACATAGGCTAAGACAATAGTAGAGAAATTATGGTTTCTAGTACCACCTGGGTACTCACTCACAACCCTTTGGAGTTGAAACAAAGTCATTATTTGTATATCCCAAGTTAACAAGTCTTTTTTCTAAATTCTCTGTTGCTAGTTCTCTTACTTCCTTTTCTTACTGTCTTAAGTTTCAAAGCTTTCTTCTTTGCTCTAGGCTATTCCTCATGTTCTTTTAATCAGTGTTTGTGTACTTCGGAACAGAAGTTTCCCCTAGGAGGCCAAGAATACAGAATCATATATTTAGAGAGTCCTTACTATAGGGTTGGATGAAGCCTGACTCTGCATACAGTCTTGTTACTCAAAGCCACTTTCATATTCTGTTAAAGCCATAACCACACTGAGTTATTGCTGGTCTCACATGGACTGTACATTCACATTAGCTCTTAGCTTAGACATGAGTATATATTTGTCTCTGCTGTTGCCCATCATGCCTTTTCATTTCATTATGACTATAGTACTTAGAAGCATGATTTTCCATCTATGAACCCTGTTAAATTTCTTCAACACAGTCTGTACACTTAAGCATGTAGTTGTCTTTGAAGCTGAATTTGTTGCAATTTATATCTAGTGTCTACTATCTCTGCCTTCCAGGACCACTACATTCTGTTCTAAGTAGGAAAAAAAGAAACTATTTTTCACATGAATGGACTTTGTAACCTGCCATGTGTTTTGAACTGGCACTAAGTTTAAAGGGTCTAGAAAGCATTAGAAGTTCTAGAAAGGATTAGTGTTCCCAGGACAGCTTTTTAACTTGTACAGTTAGTCTTCTGCCACACTGTCATTGAGTTTGTGGTCCTCAAGCTCAATTGTCCCACGCAAGTTTAACTAAGTAAAAATAATTATAAGGGGCCAGTATAGTTCCATCAAGAGAACATATGGGTGGATTGTTGAAATCCACAAAAAGCAACAGCACTTAGACCAACTCCAAGATGAATGCTACTAGCTATTCAGAAGGACATTTAGGTGATGGTTTCTAGGCCTGAGGGGTAAGGAGAATCTATGCACAGAGCCTCCTAGAAAGCAGAATTATGAACAAACATATGTGAAAGCCGAAGAGGGCAGAAAGTGAGGAACAGCTGAGAGTTCCTTCCCAGTCTGAGCCACAAGCCAGAGACTTTCCGGTGGTGATCCACACATTTCCAAATACACAATTAGAAAAAGCAAAGAGATACTGAAAATTGATTCCTTTATCAGAATCAAGCAAACAAAAACTCAGACTTGGAAAAAAAGGGAAAGAAATGTGAGGCCATGTGTGACCCTGTCCTGTTTGGAAGACTTTAGTGCCAGAAAATATATAACCTCAAAGAAGACCTCTTATGAAGAGGGGGGACACATTTTTAAAATATCCCAATGCTCCGTTACTTCATATTCATCTAGAGTTTATAGTTCATGTATTTGTTTATTGGGTATAAATATACATGAACAACTTTTCTGTCAAGTGGAGAGGAGAGGGGGAATGATTGTGTCGGGAGGTTTTTAGGACTCGTGAAAATTAATGATGATGTTTATTTTAGCCAGCATGGTTACTTCTTACACCCCAACTATGTTACTCTGAGGATATTTTAAAAAATGACTAGATAAATCTGAACAAAAACTTTACTATTGGTTTTGCAGAGTTAAGAGGAAGATGTATGAGGCATGGAGCCTTCCATCAGGTGTGGGAGAGAGTAGAGTGAACACAGAGACGCCGGACTGCCACTGAGGTGCAGGGACGATCTCCAGCTCAGTCGAACTTTAAGATTTATTAGTAATATGCTGCCTCTGCAAAATGGAAAGAAGCTAGTGCCAAGAAGGTGTATTCTTCAGTGTTTGGAGTAGACGTGCTTTCAAGACAATGGCTTCAAAGGTCTCCTGTTTGTATGTTTTGACGGTTGTGTGCTGGGCCAGCGCTCTCTGGTACTTGAGCATAACTCGCCCTACTTCTTCCTACACTGGCTCTAAGCCATTCAGCCACCTAACAGTTGCCAGGAAAAACTTCACCTTTGGCAACATAAGAACTCGACCTATAAACCCACATTCTTTTGAATTTCTTATAAACGAGCCCAACAAATGTGAGAAAAACATTCCTTTCCTTGTCATCCTCATCAGCACTACCCACAAGGAATTCGATGCCCGCCAGGCTATCCGGGAGACGTGGGGGGATGAGAACAACTTCAAAGGGATCAAGATAGCCACCCTGTTCCTCCTGGGCAAGAACGCAGACCCCGTTTTGAATCAGATGGTGGAGCAAGAGAGTCAGATCTTCCACGACATCATCGTGGAGGACTTCATTGACTCCTATCATAACCTCACCCTCAAAACGTTGATGGGGATGAGATGGGTGGCCACTTTTTGTTCAAAAGCCAAGTATGTCATGAAAACAGACAGTGACATTTTCGTAAACATGGACAACCTTATTTATAAACTCTTGAAACCCTCCACCAAGCCAAGAAGAAGGTATTTTACTGGCTATGTCATCAACGGAGGGCCGATCCGGGATGTTCGCAGTAAGTGGTATATGCCCAGGGATTTGTACCCTGACAGCAACTACCCACCGTTCTGTTCAGGGACTGGCTATATCTTTTCAGCCGACGTGGCTGAACTCATTTACAAGACCTCACTCCACACAAGGTTGCTTCACCTTGAAGATGTGTATGTCGGACTGTGTCTTCGAAAGCTAGGCATCCACCCTTTCCAGAACAGTGGCTTCAATCACTGGAAAATGGCCTACAGTTTGTGTCGGTATCGCCGGGTTATCACTGTGCATCAGATCTCCCCAGAAGAAATGCACAGAATCTGGAATGACATGTCAAGCAAGAAACATCTCAGATGTTAGGATTTTTACCAATGTAAATATGTTTCTTTCTATTTTTAAGAAATGGGGCCTAAGGTGTTGGTATTTTACAGGTGTCACCAGGGGAAAAGAACGGTGAGGGGGTTTTGTAAAGTTTTTGCTTCCTGCTCCCAGTTCCTTCTTGGATTACCAATTTACAAATGCTAGGCTCTGGTCATAGGAACAAGAAATGAGTTAGAAGGGCCAGATCTCATGCTCAGGTCCTAAGACATTGCCATTTATCTCAAAAAGTGACTTTCGAACAACTCCCAGGATTTATTCAGTGCACATCTGAGATAAGAAATCTGGTTCTGGGAAATGGAAATTCACAGAAATATCTTCATATCATCTCTGCAAAAATAAATAAATAAGTAAATAACTCTTTTTCAAAAACAATTCAGAAATGATGCACAGTCAGGAAGACACACTGGATCTGATTGTTAATACTGTGTGTTTTATTGTTACATTGAATTTTTACATATACTGCCATGTAATGTGTACAGTATCTGTTTCCAACAAGAATTGAACTTAGTATTGGCAGGGAGGCTGCAGTGCAATAGATGGGAATTTAAACTTCAAAATCAAATATTCTATATGTTTGAAAGACAACTCTGCTTGCTCATCCAAGGATTAAACCTGGTCGGCAAGTGGAATGTATATATAATGCCACTTAAACAATATTTTTGTTGTTTATTGCTCTTTCAGAACAAGCATTACATGGTGCCTCCAAGGAGACTTTGCCAAATGTAATATTCTCACCTGCTTCCTTCCATACAATGCCTAAGTGTGTCTCACAGGTTCTGGATCTGGCAGGTACATATCTTTATATGTAGAAAATAAGTTGGCAGGAGGCCAGAGAACAATAAATCACAATGAAAAAATACAAATTTAGGTCTACATTATAATTAGCATAAGCTTAGCAATAGTATAAGATTTCCCTCCCACACATTTGCCACGCATGTGAGAAAATCTTTAATGGGTACCAGTGTTAGTGAAAGACTTGGCCCTATGGTTGATAGATATAATACTCTCTAATCTCTGAAACATCCAAGTACCTTTAGCAGCAAAGCTGTCAGAAGGGGTTCTGGGGACTGTGACTGAGGTTCACGGGAAGGAAGGGTGAGGAAGCCTGGGTCCCTGAGTCCGGGTTCTATTGATGCCACCCAACTATGTGAGCCTCTCAACCTTGCTGTACTTCAATACAGCAATGTAAAATGGCTGTAAAAAATACCTACCTCACAGGTGCTGTGAGAGCAAATAGCATTTGCTAAGTATTTTGAGATCCTTAGTTTAAAAGGTGCTACATAATGCAGTGTACATGCATTATGCCAAATGCTAAAGTGATTACAATAATTATAACGATGGTCATCAGTAGTTAGTAACATCACCTTAATATAAAATCTACCAAAATAAAGGTCAACTCTGAACTATCAGTGTACCTAATTCTTCCAAGACTTTTACTTTTCCTTGGCTATAAGTTTATTGCTTGGGGAAGCTCCAGTTTCTCTGCCATTTCTTCTGGTTTCCATGAGTAAATTATTACTTCAGTGTGTCACTTTGATATCCCAAGGTGCTGGAAGTGGAGGCACCTGCCTTGCTTTGGAGAGGAGTCTTAGCTGGTGGGGGAGGGGGGTGACAGTAAGTGAAGCATCCTCTTTGCAAAATGCATCATGACAACTTAGATCTCAGGAAACATTTTACCTGAATTCTCTTGAAGAACTGTGTGGACAGGTAGAGCTACTCCACCTCTACCAGGAGAAGAAGAGCAGGCCCTTAGCAAATCTACACACTGCACATCTACCATGCATTAGAAAACAGATTGTTGTCATCCAAAGAATACCCTGCAGCTGAAATAGCACATCCTTTTATTTACAGATTGCTTTTTTTAACCTGACCTCTGGAGTCCCCCACAGAAATGTACCTGGTGGTAGACAAAATGAGCAAATCGTCTATTTCTTCAACACACTTAATTGCTCACCCCCAGCCCCAAAGTGCCCAATATAAGGCAAGACCTCCCATCCCTTAACACATCTTCAGTGGCCAGCAGGTCTGATTATTCTAATTACGGAACAATGTCAGGCAGCTTTGGGCAAAGTGGAGCAGCACAAGGTGAGCTGTAGCCTCAACTGCTGTTAGTTCCAATCACTGGGAAAGTCTCCCAACTTCACCTTGGGCTTGCCTTTTAATTGTACAGCTGCATCAAGTCTCTGTCTCACACACTGCCTTGCATCTCCCCATGCTCAGTCAAGCCACCCTTCTTGTCAAGGATTTGCACATTATAAACACCATATAATATGAATTGTTTTATATAGGTGTACAGAATATGGATAGAGCCCTAATCTTGAAAAGGAGCAAAAATCAGAAAATCATATGTCTTAAAGAACTATTTCCTAACTTTTTTATGCTAGGTAGTGCCCATGTGACAATTGTGTAAATATTCATCAAAGACCACATGTATATATTTTAAAGGCATTCTTTTCTTCTCCCCAACTGTATGTACAGCTAGAATCTGCTTGCTGTGTAACATTTTCTTCTGCATGGAGCTCGGTGACCAAGGCCATTTGTCCAGTATTTCAATAGCCTTAAGCATGTTTGCCCTTTGTTTTATGAATGTTCCAGAAAAAAAAATGTTTAAGTGATCAAGGAAAAACTCATACTTTCTATACTTTTATTAATTTCATGACATGACACTGGCCAAATTATTGTTGCAATTATTTGTTAAGCCATTCTTATCATTCCTTTGACATAATATGATGTTTCATAACAATGGCAGTATTCTGGGGTTCGTGGTATAGCTCAGTGGCAGAGCACTTGCTTAGCATTCACAGAGCCCTGGGTTTGATCCCCAGCACCACACAAACATAAATAATGGCAGTATTCTACCAAGAGTCAGTCAGTAAGGCTATTTTTTACAAAGATTATCTTTCTGCCCACCTATTTGTTCATTATGCACTGGATAACAATGGATGTCAATAATTAGTGTTTATGTTCTTAAAGTTTCTTTTTAAAATTTATTTCTTTGGGAAAAAAAAACATTATCTTTGGTGGCTAGTTTGTGTGACTTTGTGTCTTCTTATATTGGAGCAGTCTCAACATTCAACATTGTACTTTTAAATAACCAGAATCAAAAAATGAAGATCGTTTTCAGTTTGGAGTAAATTCCGAAGAACAAAACCCCTTGTGTGATACGATATGGGGAAAACAAACGCTTTACAGAGAAACCAAGAAAGAAGTTTTTCGATCAAATTTCTCCTACCAAAAGACAATGAAATATTTATGTACAGTGTCTGGATATTTTCTACCTTTCCTATTATGTGGGTCCAGTGGGGCAATTGATGACGTCATTTCTTCTGTAAAGGTGGAGATAGCTTTTATAAGCAATGAAGTAACTTGTGAATGAAAGAAGTAATTTACTAGAAACACTTGATGATCATTGACATTTAGGTATATCATTATATATGAATGATTGTATTTATGTATTTATTTGTTCAAAATTGTACATACAGTTTTGCCAAAAGTAATTGTCTGTAAAAGTGCGCTCTCTGGGTTTGTAGTGCTATTTAGGGTTACATGGGTGGCCAGTCAAGCTGCTAATCAGAATACTATTTTTTGTATCAATGTTACAAAACTAAAAATGACAAACAGATGCTGAAGAGGTCTTTACATTCAGTTTCTTTACCTTCCTCTTGAAATGTAAACTGGATTGAAAGCACGATGCTAATGTACAGGCCCTTCTGTTATGAGGAAGACTATGGTTCCATAAAGCTGATTTTTTAAACCATTGGGACAAATAAACAGAAAGAGAACATATCTCAGTTTGCTGTCTTTCTTTTAATGAATTTCTTTGGGGAGATGGATTGTTAAAATTAGTTTATACCCTCTATCTACTAAAATCTTCTCAACAACGTTATTAATGTAACTGGTGGTTCAAACCATTCAGGGCTCTTTCCCAAGGGCCCAAAGCAACTTAACTGTCAACTTGGAGACTATTTGGTCCAGTAAGTAGACCATAGGCTGTTTTTGGATTTAGAAAATAGGTATCTCACTTGCCTCTTGATGGTCTCAGGGAAGTGTTTCAACTAGCTTCTGTGCTAAGGACGGGTGAACATGCCAACAAATTCCAACTGGGCAAGAGGGGGATTATATTGCTAATGTGCTTGGTGAATTACAGCATGTTAAAAATGCCATTCTTAAGTTTCATGCACACATATCCTTTGGAATATGACATATAATTTTAAAACTTTAATAATACAGGGAAGAGCTATTTAGACATTCTTTAACTAAGGACAAGTAGATGCTGAAACTAATGCCTAATTCTAAGCAAGGGACTGAGAACTTTCTAAAAAACAAAAGATTCCTTTTTAATTATTATTATTATTATCAATCCTGATCTAGCTAAGCAAGTCTTCATTTTTTAATGGAAATTTAACTTTGGATTTATTCCCCTACACCTCAGAGTTCAAAAGGACAAAAATCTAACAGGTGAGCTAAAATATATGAGTAAACAATAAAAACACAGAATACACAGATTCCATTTGACTTTTTCAGAGGATCAATGTCAACAGTGTTCTTAAAGTACAGTCCCCAGATTAGGAACATCAAATTCATCTGGGAACTTGTTAGAAATGCAAATTATTGTGTCTCACTGGAAACTTGGGTGTATAGCTCAGCAATCTAGTTAAACAAGCCCTGTAGGTGATTCTGATACATGTTGAAGTTGGGGACTCCAATCTAGAGCACAGACTACCAAACTAGTCCATGAGCCACAGGCAGCCTGCTGCCTACCATCTAAGAATGGTTTCACGATGAATATTTGTATAGTAGACCTAACATTGAACCAATTAAGTGAAACATTATCCCAATAGTAAAAATTCCATTCCTCTCCAGGCATGGTGGTGCACACTTGTAATCCCAGTATCTGGGAGGCTGAGACAGGAGGATCACAGGTTGGAGGCCAGTGCACTGTAACTTAGCAGGACCCTGTTTCAAAATGAAAAAAATAGTTCCATTCTTCTTGTTAGTAGATGTGTATTGCAAAAAAAAAAAATGCATCCAATTATTACTGCATCGTATTTTGAATTCCATCAACGCAAAAACCATGGCAATTGGTTTTCTCTCTTGTTATTTAAGTATTTCTTGTATCTACAATTTTGCCTCTTGGCCTGCAAAGCTTAAAATATTTATTGTCTGGCCCATTACAGGAAAAGTTTGTCAACCTCTGACTTAGAGAAATAGAACATCTGAAAAAGGTGTTACACACAAAATATCTCATTATAAATAAGGAATCACAATAAAGCAGGCTGAAATCACCTCTCCTTGCTGCTGAAGATATGGTAGTGCAGTCACAATAATGAATTACATTAAAACTGACAGCTGCACATATTTTTAAAATATTTCCCTTTTCTCTCTTAGAATGATTTTTAAAAATGATAAAAGCTTGATTCTAATTGTAACAATTATCCACAGCTTAATTAATATATTGCTTAAAGATGCATGGGTATCAGACCTAAGAGGGTGGGTTTCATATAGCTTGATTATCATAATTACAAGCATTCTATTTTCTCATTTACTTAATTGATTGTCATAGATTTCCAGATGAATTCCCATGGCTGGAAGAGAATTGACTACATTTCTAAGAGGGGAAAAAAATAACAGAAACAGGGCTATTTAGAAGAGCAATGTGTCCCAGAATATAATCCATGAGATCATGAAAAATTGCCCTTGATAATATCTCTTTGGTGGTTAAAATGGGCATTTTTGTGAAATGAAAAAGAAATGAATGAAAAAGTACTATTGATTCAACCACATATATAATAACGCTGGCTCCACTGTCTCTTCGCCAGAGTTGCCCAGCGCGCAAGAAAAATTTTCCATTTAGTTTTCATTATAGAATCTATTAGTTTGGTGCATTATGTTGACTATTTGTTATGCCTCTTGCAATGACCTCAGTCCTCACCTGGAGGGAGCATGGCACAGGAGGTGATTTATTTTCTCTCCAGGTTTATTTCTGGGCTTCTGCTCAGCAGTGGCTGCCTGGCATGGCAGGGGGGGCAGAGTTACAAGCGGAGGCTTGTGATGAGGACTGTTTTTCAGCAGAGGCAAGGATGACCTCAGCAAGCCTGAGGTGAGGGGAAAAAAATCACTAGAGAATTTCTCCCATCTCAAAACCTTAAATCTTCAGTGCTCACTCCTCTGTGCTGTTGTTTAATCCTAACAACAGCCCCACAAAGTATACGCTGCTGTTAACTCCAAAGGACAAATTAGAAGGCTACAGAGAATATTGTAATTTACAGGGTGAGTTCGGACCCTTTGTCTCTAAAGGCCATGTTTTTTTAACAACACAGCATGCTGCCTTTCAAAAATTAAGAAATATAAACTGGCTGGGCTGTAATCCCAGTATTTGAGAGACTGAGACAGGAGGATCACAGGTTTGCAACCAACCTCGGCTACTTAGTGAGGCCTTCTGCAACTTAGTGAAACCCTGTTTCAAAATAAAGAATAAAAAATAGGGCTAGCAGTGTAGCTTGAAGGTAGAATGCCCCTGGGTTCAATTCCTAGTACCACACACAAAAAAATAAATAAATAAGCTGTGCGTGCATGGTGGTACATGCCTGTAAACCCAGTACTTGGGAGGCTGAGATGGGAGGATCACAGGTTCGAGACTAGCAGTGCATGATAACTTAGTAAGACCCTGATTCAAAATAAAAACTATAATAAAAAAGACTGGAATGTAGCTCAGAGGTAGAACACCACAACCACCATACCATGCCAGTCCATAGTTCCTGTGGAACTCACTGTGTCTTATTCTAATTTGTTTTCAAATTAGAAATTTACCCCCTTTCTTTAAAAATGAGTTAGAATTTATATACTTTTAAAATTTGCCCTCTTAATTTGCATACAGGTCCAGGAGTTTTCACGATGCATACATTTGGGTAACCACCTCATAATCAAGATGTAGAAGAGTTCTATCCTTCCCCCACATATTCTTATGCTTTTTTATAATCAATCCCCTCTTCCAGTCTCAGCTGGTGACTGATCTCTTTCCAAATTTCTATTTTACATAAGATCTGCATGTTATTCAGTAGTCATCATTTGTAATGTTTAAAGTAAAGAAAAATTTCTGTGGATAATCCATTATGACAATTTAGTATCCCAAAACAGAAAAAAAAAAAACTGGAAGAGAATAGAAAAAAAGAATCCTGAGAAAATAGTTAACACACAAGTACCGGTGAAAAACTCCAGAATTTAAAAATAAACCACCATTGTCTCAACAATCTCCAAGTCTAGTGAATATTATTAGGAAGGTACAAAGTTTGTAACCCCTCTCACCCAGGAGAGCCCAATTCACAGGGACTTTACTAAAGCTTCTGTCCTTCAGACTCACACACACATTCCAGCAGAGAGAAAAATCTATAGGTTCAATTATGCTTTTATCCTTCTTGGAAGCAAAAGGTCTGCTGGAGAGGCATCTACCACTAGCGAGTTCATCACAAAAGGCCAGCCCTCTCTGCATGCCAGGTTTGTCTCTGCATCTGTCTGGAATCACACTCAGATGAGTGCTTCTGTATCTGCCTATTTCCTTTGCACTGGTTCCTTCAATATATGCTACTTCATATTTCCTTCAGGAAAAGACAACCTCACAACTACATGGCTTCCCATCAAACTTCACCTACAGAAGCATCTGAGTTAACTTGGAGAGTATACCATTTGTGACAAGACGTCCCTCAGTCCTAATGGGAGTCCAAACCACAGGCAGCATGGGTGTGGGAGCAAAACAGGATACTGGAGCAAAAAGGACAGGGGGAGGGACAGGCAGAAGCTACAGCAGCTTCTCAGATTGCCATGGGCCTCCTAATAAACTGGGAATCCTGTTAAAATGCTGAATGGTGCTGGGTATGGTAGCACATGCCTGTAATCCCAGCACGTGGAAGGCTGAGACAGGAGGATCTCAGTTTCAGCAACACAGACTTTCAGCAACCTAGCAAGATCCTGTTTCAAAACAAAATATAAAAAGGGCTAGGGGAATTTGAGCATGGTGACACACACCTGTAATCCCAGTACTTTAGAGCCTGAGATAGGAGAATAGCAGATTCAAGGCAAGTCTTAGCAACTTAGTGAGTCTCTCAAACACCTAGTGGGACCCTGTTTCAAAACAAAAAATATAAAGAGCTGGGGATATAACTCAGAAGTAGAATGCCCTGGGTTCGATCTCCAGTACCAAAAAAAAAAGTTACTGGGTGTGGTTGGCACACACTTATAATTCTAGTACTTGGAAGGCTGACACAGGAGGATTATAGGTTCATGGCTAGCCTCAGCAATTTAACAAGACCCTGTTTCTAAATAGAAAAAGGGCTGGGAGTTCAGTTTAGAGTTTAGAGGTAGGATGCTCCTGAGTTCAATACCCAGTACCAAAACAAAACACCCAACAACAAAAATAATATTAAAAGAAATGAAAATAAAACAGGGATGGGAGTATAACTCAGAGGTAGAATGCCTCTGGATTCAATCCCTAGGACCCTAGGACAACATTAAAAAAAAAGTGAAGTCGGGCCTAATGGCTTCATCTTCTCACCAACCACACAAACACTTGCCAAGCCAAAGGGTGGGCAGGCTAAACAGTAAACAGCACAGACAGGAGACAGAGAAGCATGTGTGGCCAGACTGCAGGGTCCTGATTTCAGATCAGGGAGACAATAGAAGGCAAGAAAGAAAACAGCGGAGAGAGCCACAGAGCCACGCAATTACGTCACCTATCAACAAATGGTCTCCTCTATACATACCACATTAAAGTGGCCAAATAATTGTCATAGAAAATAGCAATTCAGATAAACACTCTGACCACTCAGGATAATCAGTGATTAAGATGGGAGAAAGAACCTTTGGGGCATAAGAAAACCAAAAAAAACTAAGTGTTCTATCTCACTCCCCACCCCCAAAAATGAATCCAGTGTTTATTATTGTCCCCACCTGGGAATTGAGGAATACAGGAGTCGGAGAAATTAAGTGTCATTTTAAATGTAAAAATTGTAACTGGAAGCCAGGTGCAGTGGAGCAAACCTGAAATTGCAGCTACTCAGAAGTCTGAGGCAGGAAGATTGTGGGTTCAAGACCAGTCTGGCAACTTAGCAAGATTTTTGTCTCAAAATAAAAGAAATAAATAAAAAGGAATGGAAAGAGAAACCAAAACAAAAACAAAAAATGTTGGGAAAGATAAGGGAGTTGATGAGAGAATAACTTTTTCTGTTTTCTTTTGGTTTTCGTTGCTCCAACCCAGATCAAGCAGCTGGTAGAAGGAGATTTCTACTAAGACATGATAATAAATGTGAGTGTGGTTTTCTTCTTTTCTCTGATGGACTTATGGTTTGAATTTATGGTGAAATGTATTTTAATTATTTAAATTTAGTAAACATTTATTTTCATTTATTAAAAAAGAGAGAGTCGCTAGAGATGTAGCTCAGTGGTAGAGTGTCCCTAGGCACAATCCCTAGTACCACACACACAAAAAAAAGCTTTTCAAATTATTTTAAAGTTGATAAATAGAGAGTATCAAACTCCAGGCCTTTTGACTGGAGTCTAATTTTTTTTGTTTGTTTGTTTTTTGGGGTTTTTTTTTCCCCCCTGTTATATCACACTGTTCTCAATTCACTTTGCAATTCCAGAAACAAAGTAGGAGAAAACCCTAGCTTTAAAGGTCAGGATCAGCAATATATCCAAGGTCAAGTGGGCAGTGAGTGCTTGAAGTAACAGACAGGCTTGGAAAGTCAGCATAAAAAACAAACGTAAAAAGATCTGGAGTCTAGACATGCAGCTCAGAGGATATGCAAATACCTGAGACAACAGGGGCAGAATCCAGGCAAGAGCCAGAGAGATAAGTTCAGAACATCCATCAGGGTTATTTAATATTAATCAGCCAAACACAGACAAGCTGCTTTTTCAGGCAGAACTGTCATCCAGGAATACTTCTAACCCCCATGGATTAGGTTGGCTGCAGGAGCCTCAGAGACAGGACTCTACCTGGGTTTCAGAATCCGGCAATAACCTAGCTTAGATGTAGCCATAAATAAGTGTTTTTCAGGAATAACAACAAAAATAAATAAATAAATAGATACATTGATATATGAGAGATAGATAAATAGACAGATAGATAGACAGACAGACATGCTTTGCAATGGCTTTGCATGTACTTTTTATTTCCAAGGCAAATAGAGGGAATAGAAATAACTCTAAAGTAACAAAGGAGGAGAGTCAGCAATAGAGACAAGCAGAGATTTAAAAAGAGACAATGAGCAAGGAACAGAGAGAACAGGGAAGTAGGAGCCATACTGTGACTGTGAGATGAGGACCAGGGAAGATTACATTGACCAATATGCCTTGGCTTTTGTCATCGGGAAAAGTATCTGTCATGAATGCTCTACTTCACATCAAATTATTTTCCAACTAGAAGAGGGATGGGAGGAGATGTCCCCGAAGGCAAATACCAATCCAAAATTTTTTTCTAAGTAATATGTTTGTCAAATCATATTGTATTGTATACCATCTTGTGTTTGCTTGTTTGTTTTTCTTTGCTTTATTACTACTATACTCAGTTGGTTCTGATGCCCATACCAAAACCGTTATGTTCTCTTTCATTAAATATTTCAGAGGTGCTGTAGATTGGATCCCAGAGATTAAACCTGCTTGGATTTCCAAGGCCAGGGACTACAGGATAGTGAAATCCCTGACATTTTAAGTAGAGGAGGAGGTTGCTGGATACTTTTCCCTCCACAACATTAGAAAGCAGTTACAACCTAAAGCAATCTCACTTTAAAGTTCTAGCTTTAGAATTAAACTAATGAAATTCACATTAGCTTTCTGATAAACTATAAAATCAATTTCAATTGAGAAGCCTGTCATTTTGCTTTATTATCCTTGAGTAGATGGCAAAATGCTGATGGAAGTCTATGGAGGCATATTCATTCATTCAACTGTTAACTCGTAAATATTCCTGCAAGCTGACTAGGGACCAGACACGATGTTAACACCAACTAGTATACAGTTGGAAGCTGATTGGCCAATATTGTTTTAAAAACTCAAGCTGCCTTGTGAAAATATTCCCAATCAAAATATACATCTTAAATTCCCAGTCTCTGGATGTCTTTATAGTTGATACTTCCCTCTATGGGATGTGTGATCTGGGTTTGCCAAGCCAATATTGTTCATAACTTTGTCCTTGGAATCACCATTTGTGTTCTTTCATAAATAAACCAATGGGTTAAAATACAGGTTAGTTTGGTGTCTGTTAGCCAGAGAAGAAACACAGCAATACATATGTCATCCTGTATATTTGAATCTCCCAGATACTAAACTCAATCTCATTCCAACTAAGAACCAGTAAGTTTAATTTACATTTTGTGGTGACACTTTTGTTTCATTGAACAGACAGCAGAGTATACAGAATTCTAAACACATTTGATAATTAAAAATATCTATTTTCTAGCCAAGCATGGTGGTATGCACCTATAGTCCCAATATGGGGGGAATTAAGATAGGAGGATAGCAAGTTCAAGGACAGTCTCAGCAACTGAACAAGACCCTGTTTCAAAATAAAAAATAAAAAGGGCTGTGGCATAGCCCAAAGGTAGAATGCTCTTGAGTTCAATCCCCAGTACCACAAAATAATGATGATGATGATGATGATGATGATGATAATAATAATAATAATAACAACAACTATCTTCTGTGAAATTAAGAGAGGCATATTGCACAGTGGGCAATAGAATTTGCTGGAAAGGCTGAGTTCAGTGGCAAATGCCTATAATCCCAGTACTTAGGAGGCTGAGGCTGGAAGATCCAGGTTGCAGGCCAGTGCACATTAACTTAGCAAAATCCTGTTTTAAAATAAAAAATAAAACAGAACAGGGGTGTAACTCAGAGGTAGAATGCCCCTGGAATTAATCTGTAGTACCAAAAAATATACAAATAAGATAATAATGACTGAGCAGACCAGTCCCAGTCCCCTATCTTGAGTCAGCAGCTATAAATGTACAGGTGAACATGTTTTGAAATCTCTGGATCATTTGGCAACTTCCCCGCCAAGAGCCTACACATCTCTCACTTAGCTTCATTGATTTCTGCATAAATATTAAATAAGAACTTGTTTGAAATCTCCCCAAACAAACAGCTGCTCCATGGTCTGAGATGACCTTCCCATACCACACCCCATTATAGCCAAACTTCAAGACCTAAGTCAAATGCTATTCAATCAAGGAGTTCTTTATCACCCTTTATTGCTTGGAGAAAGTACGTAGGTGTGGGAAATCAATCACATACTATGAGGGCTGTGGGGCATCTCAATGCATCTGATGATGACATTTAATCTCTCCAATATGAGGTTGCCCAGATATAATGCTGAAGCCACAACACTCCCTGGAATCAATCCAGTGGTGTCAGAGAGGGATTTCCTGGATCATTTCCCTTTCTGTTTAAAGACCTGATGAGTTGCTTTGGAATGGATCAAAGCAATGATTACCAACCTTGAACTCTGCAAACATTATTTATCTCCTCCAAAATCTGGTCTTTTTCCAATCAAGTTCTAGTTGCTCAAGGGGATCCCTCTCCCCTTGACATCTGCTTCCATCTCACCCCAAAATCTCATCATTTTTAGCAGTTTCCTGGCTCATCTCTCTAGTCCCACTCTCCCTTTTCCAATCCCTCACACAGGGAACATTCATCAAGATCTTTCTTGTGTGTGTGTTGCAAGGGCATTTTACCTCTGAGCTATACCCGCTGCCCTATTTTATTTTTTTATTTTGAAATAAGGTCCCACTGAGTTTCTGAGAGCCACCCTAATTGCTGATCATGTGAACCTGTGTTCCTCTTCACTCAGCTTCCCAGTACTGAGATTACAGGCGTGCGCCACCACCTGGCTTCATCAAGGCCTAGTGATTGAACCCAGGGGCATTCTACCTCCGAGCTATACTCCCAGTCCTATTTTTTATTCTTTCTTTTGAAACAAGGTCTCACTAAGTTGCAGAGGGCCTTACTAAGTAGCTGAGGCTGACCTCGAACCCAGATCCTTCGGTCTCAACCTCCCAAGTACTGGGATTACGAGTGTGCACCACCACACCAGCTCATCGAGGCCTTTTTAAAAATAAAAATAAGACCATATTATTCCCCCAATGTACTTCAAATAAAACAAAAAGTCTTAATATAACTTTGTGAGGTCTTGTGTGATTCAGTTTCTGATAAATTATAGAATCAATTTGAATTGAAATGCATGTATTTTTGAGTTCTGACTACATCTAGATTTCACCTAATGCCCTCACAGCCTTTTCCCATTCCAGTCACACTGCCCTTCTTTTATGTCCATGGACTTGGTCAGTCCTCCTCTCCCTCAGAATCAACTTTTTGCTCTGCTTATTTAGTCTTATCCCTCCTGTGGACTTTGATAAGTCCTACCCCTCCCCATTCAGAACTTAGTGTAAATGTCATTTCTCACAGAGACTTTCCCAGAATCTTTCATCTGAAATTAGCATAGTACCTTATTATATTTCTCTATCAATTTATCAGTATTTATACCTGTCCATTTACTTGAGCATCTGTTTGCTTAAAATCTATCTCCCCCTTTAAACTACAATATTCCTCATGGCAGGACAATATCCAAACATGGAATCAAAGATGAGGTTCTGAAAGCATTTAATGAGCAAACTAAGTTTCCTATTATCTCAAGAGAAACTCCAAAACTTCAAATTATTCTCAAAACAAAGTTAATTTTCCTTCAGTCTAATTTGATTTTTAATTTATTCCATCCTTAAAAGTAATAGTAGAGTCCTAAATCATTCTTCTCCAGTAAATTTCAACATCCATGTATATGGTCCTCCACCTTTTACTTAACTTTGGATACAGAGAACTCACTCATTCCCCCTTTCTGGGCAGATCACTGACTTTCTTCAGCTACCAGAAAATAGTTATCACTTTGTTCCTCAGTATTTTATTTTTCTCCATTAACCCACTCCTATGATGTAGAATCTTTCTAACCCTCGAGTTCCAATCCTATTTTTCCTCCCCACTGCTTTTAATGGGGAGACTGCAGAATGAAGGCCAAATGCTTTCACAGGGGTTGCCTGGCCTTTGCAGAGCTGGCCACTGCTTTTCTCATCTCTCCCTCAAGCCCCTGTGCTCAGGCTGTGCTGAGTATTCTCATTCTCCTCTCTCTCTCTCTCTCTCTCTCTCTCTCTCTCTCTCTCTCTCTCTCTCTCTCTTTCTCTCTCTCTGTTACCTCTCTGCTTGAAACATTTCCTTCCTATTCCCTCTTCCACCTGTTCACCTGGTGCCTTTTCTCAGTCTACAGTTCCCACTTCTGATGACCTTCCTTCTGGAAACCTTCCACAACACTCCTTTCCAGTTAACTGTTTCAGGCAGCATGCTTTCTTACTGCTGTGACCCAGTAAGCCTGGTCACACACAATTTAGGGGAAGGTAGATTTATTTGCTCACAGTTTTTGGAGAGTTCAGAGGTCCATTCCATGTCAGGCTGAGTCTGCAGAGTGCAGAGCATGGGAAGCAGAGAGAGGAAGAGAGCAAGGCTCTGCTCTCACACCAGAGAGGCCAGAAGCAAGAGAGAGAACTGATATAATCCCCAAGGACATACCCCTGGGAACCCCTCCTTGGCAAGCCAAGCCCCACCTTCAATATGGCTGCCTGGTTTCAGTGAGGGCTAACGGGACATTCTAAATCCACACTATTATACACTGTAAGCTATCTCCTTATTATTTGTTTCCAAACACTATAAGTTGATGATCACACTTCAGAGTAATTACCTGTGTGTCTTATCTGTACCTCTCACCCAGACAGAGCTCCAGGAGGGCAAGAGTTGCTCCTGCCTTAATTCATTTGTTCAGCCAGTCATGCATTTATTCAACAAATGTTCACTTGTACCTATTATGTTCCAAACACCATTCTGGGCACTGGAGAAACAGCAATAAACAAACAGGAAAAAAAAATCCTTGCTATTGTAGTTTTGAATTGTTTATGTAATAACTCCAGTTCTAGGAGGGTCAGTTCCTAGAACAATGCCAGGCAGATGGCTGTGTTCATTAATTCCTTTATTAATTCAACAAATGCATACTGAGCACTTACTGTATGTCCAGCATTATGTGAAGAGCTGGGAATATAGTTCAGAACAAAATTAATGCAGACCTCGCTGTCATAGAGCTTATGAAGGAGACAAATTTCAAAATAATACTCAAACGAGTAAATATTTAAAACTCAGATTTCAAACCAGACTTGGTGGTACGTGCCTATAATTTCAGCTACTCAGGAGACTGAGACAAGAGGATGACAATATCTAGGCTGACCTGGGAAACTTAGCAAGACCCTGTCTCAAAATAAAATATAAAAAGGGCTGGGGATGTAGCTTAGTGGGATAGCACTTGCCTAGCATGTGTGAGGCCCCGGGTTCAACCCCAAGTACCACAAAACAAGCATACAAAGACCATAAGGTTTCAGCTACCTTTCAGAGGGTTTATCTTATACCCTGATGTTCAATTTTAGTTCTTCATTAGGGCAAAAGTCAGCAAATGTAGCCTACCACCAGTTTTTGTAAATAATATTTTACTGAAACATAACAATGTCCACTTATTTACAAATTGTCGATAGACATTTTTGTGTTAGAATGTCAGAATTGAGTAATTGCAACAAAGACCATTTATCCACAGAGCTTAAATATTTACCATCTGGTATATTATAAGAATGATTTTCAACCTTTATATTAGGGGATAATGAAATAAATTTATTTGGTTCTGTCAGAAAATCTTTTGAAGGAAATAGAATGAAACAATAGATCAAAATAGAATACAACAGTTTGGGTCCATCAATAGTAGTAAGGAAATTATTTTGTGGGAAATTATTTCAGTTTTACATATAAATGCATACAAACACTACATTGGAAAGTAAAATGTCTTTTGTACTCTGAGCTATGGTTAGACATGCTTCTCAACATGTGAAAGTGAGAATCTTGGTCTTACAGTGTCTCCATGTTCACTCAGGAGTAGAGAAATATCTCAGCAAAGGATAAATCCATTGTGTGGCTGCAGAAGGTGGATCCCTGAGGGTGTGGCCTTGGGGTTAATATGGTTCCTCCTCTCCCCGAGTTTCTCTCTTGCCTCAGCCTCCATGATACGAGAAGCACATCCCATGTGCTCTCCCTCCCTGCTTCCCACCACCATGCCCTGAGATCCACGCTCCCCGGCCTCACGTGGACTGAACCTGAAATGGTAAGAAAATAATCTTTCCTCTAAGTTACATGCTCAGTCTTTTAGATTATAGCTGTAAGAATGTTGACCCAAATACTACTCTATAGAAAGACTGTCCATCTTTAACAGGAAATTCAACCACTAATATATTTTCTGTTTTCATAGATTTATCTATTCTAGACATTTCATATAAATGAAATGAAATGTGAATTTTTGTATCTAGCTTTTTTTTGTTTTTTGTTTTTTGTTTTTTTTTTTGCTTAGTAGAATGTTTCAACTACACCCATGTTGCAGCTTGTAAGGAACTTTATTCATTTGTAACTGAATAACAGACAGATAAAATTGGTTTAATTTTCTTTTTTAATGTCTATCATACTGGTAATGGTGCTCCTCCCTTTAATCTTGATTTCGCCTGACACATCTCTTCCCTTTTCTTATTGTCAGTAAAAATAAAGGTTTATCTTTCCATCTTCTAAGTTTTTCAATTTATTTCTGTAGTGTTTTATAATTTTCATTGTAGAGGTCTTCTACCTCCTAGGTTTTGTTTATTCTTAGGTGTTCTATTGTTTTTGAGGTTATTATGAATGGAAATCATTAAGATGTCAAATAATAATAAAAGCTGGTGAGGATATGGGGAAATAGGAACTCTTCTACACTGTTGGTGGGATTGCAAATTAGTGCAGCCACTATGGAGATCAGTCTGGAGAATCCTTAGAAAACTGGGAATGGACCCGTCATAAGATTCAGCTATCAGAATATTATAGTAATACATGCATATCCATGTTGATAACAGCACAATTCTTAACAGTCAACTTATGGAACCAACCTAGGTGTCCATCAACAGATGAGTGGATTATAAAATTATGGGATATACATACAATGGAATACTACTCAGTGATACAGAAGAACAAAATTAAGTCATTTGCAGAACAAAGGATGGACCTGGAAAACATTACCTTAAGTGAGATTATCCAGTCACAGAAAGTGAAGGGTCATATGTTTTCTCTCATATGCAGAAGCTAGGGACTAATTGGATACAAGAGGGGCTTTAGACAATGGAGGGAAAAGCCCACTGGAATTAGGTAGGAGGTCTAGGGAAAGGGGGGAGAGGGAGAAGTAATGAAGGAAACACACCCATTGACACTGTATATATATATGAGAATACCCGTGCCAATCTCAATATTTTGTATGGGGAATGGAGAGGGAGCTGGGGGAATGCTCACCAAGTGCTGTGTGCTGTGATGTAGGTCACCATCACTACAAACTACATTATGATGTGAGACTATAAGACTATAATGCAGGAGGGGCTCAAGATGGTGGACAGGATGGACACCAAGCCTGGGACTCTGCAGAAAAAGCAACTGAAGGAATTCTCCCTTAGCCTTTCTGAGGAAATTGAGCAAGGCTGGAACAAGTAGCAACTCCTTATCATCTATAACAGAGATAAAGTCTCTGACCCATAGAAAAAGTGTATGTAGATAGGTGAGCAGCCAACAGGAACTGAGCTTGGCTCCGGAGCTCTGAGCTGTTACAGAACTTTTTTCCCAACCATTTTCTGGGTCACTGAGCTCAAGAATCACAATCTAAATTAGTGCACTATCCAGACAACGCCAGGGCCAGTGGGGCAAACGAAGCCCATGCACAGGCACACAACCCAGCAACCCCCCCTGCACCCCGGAGCAGTGTGGGGGACCCCCCCCAACATCCCCACAGAAGTGGCTTCACCAGAAGCAGCTTGAGCCTGGCACCAGCCCTCGCCAGAGGCTGCAGCACCACTGCCTGAGGGACCAGCGCGGAGCAAGCCAGCCTCCACAATCGCGGTGTCTGCATAAGATGCTCCAGCCCTTTCCCGGCCAGCAGATCTCGTGGGTCCCAATCACTCCAGGTCGCAAGGACAGCACACACCGGCGCTGTGTCACCAGGTAACCTAGTAAGGGCTACACTCGCCCTATCCTGCTCAGTTGGTTCTACAGAAGTAGGTGCACCGACACCCCTGGGGGTCCTTCCCCATCCTGAGACCAGGTGTCCAGTGAAACGGCTTGGGACCCTTGGGTTCCTGGGTGCAGTGTGGAGCCCCGCCCCCTCCCACCCATCAGGTCCCAGCAAAAGCAGGGCTGAAAGGAGCACTGCAGAGCTCCCCTGCCTCTGGATGTGTTCTTATGACCAAAACAGAGACCCCTTCCTCCTCCGGACCCATCACCAGTCTTTATCCACCTTGAACGATGCTTAAAATAGCCCCACTCACCCCAACTGCAGGGTACTGGAGAACAGCCCATACAGTCTAGATCTCAAACTGCCACAGCTCCTTAAGAACTGGATCTTGAGCAAGGCTGGGTTCGCTGGAGTCCTGCAAGGCAGATGATTCAAAAAGAAGGAATGTGTGGCATAACCCACTTTGCATTATGTTATATTCTGGAAATTTGGGGTGCTTTGGGTTTTGCTTTCACATTAATTATAAGAGGATCTTCTACCTCTTATAAGAGGACTTCTACCTCCCCCCACCCACTATAACATCACAGCTACCTGACACAAGGAAGAATTCACAAACCTTAACCTGAACCAGAAAGGAGTTGAGAGGAGACTCAAATGATCTCAAATTGACCTGCCTAGATTCTGCTTGCTAAAGGACAAAGGAAACATAGACGCTATCAAGAAGGGGCAATAGTAGCCCTTAACCAATTAGAACAGGAAAGGATTCTTTTTTGAAACTTCATCACCAACAAAATCAAGACTCCACTATAAGTAGATGTTAAAAAAAATACAAGATTCATCTTTCTTAAAATTTGAAAGAACTTTTCAAATCCTTTTTTTAAAACTTTTTTAGTTTTTAAATTATATTCTATTTGGGGGGTCTCTCTTCTGGTTTCACCATTTTTTTTTTTTTTTGCAGTACTGGAGATGGAATGTGGGGGCATTCTACCTCTGAGCTACAGCCCCAGCCCTATTTTTTTATCCTTTATTTTGAAACAGGGTCTCACTAGGTTGCGGAGGGCCTCAGTAAGCAGCTGAGGCTGGCCGTGGACCTGGATCCTCCAGTTTCAACCTCCCAAATGCTGGGATTACAAGCGTGCACCACCATGCCCGGCTTGGTTTCACCATTTTGTTTATTACTTTGATCTCTTTCTTTTCCCCTTTCTTATAATTTGATCATTGCCTAGCATTCATTTTTAATCCTTTTAGTTTGGTTTTGCATTTTAGAGCTTTTTGGGGTATTGTTTTATTTTGTTTGTCCTGTTTGTTTATGTGCTACTAGTCTTGTTTGAGGATGCTTCTCTTTCTACATTGGGCCATCTCTCCATGTGGATATGTCTGTCTATAGATTAGTCTGCAGCCTGATTCCATCTGAGTTTTCACCTCCTTTATACTTATGTTTCCTCTCATGCTTCTCAAGCATTTGTCTCTTTATAGATAACACCACAGTAATTTTTCTCTCCCCTTCTGATTCTTCTCTGTTTTGGAATGTCTCTGTTGTACTATCTTCTCCCTAACCTTAACTCTATAAAATTATAGTGTCGACCTAGACATAACTTCCCAGCCTGGAGTGAAAACTCTGAACTCCAAAGATAGGGCATCAAGAAATAAATATTCTGCTGCCAGTTCCACCAAATACAGAACAGGCGAGAAGATACCCACCAAATTCCATCCATACTCCCCCCGTATACTGACAGAGAGCACTGGGATAATTAAAATCTCCTACAAATTGGAAGAAAGTCTGAAAAAAGTGAATGCTTTACACAGCACTCTCAGTATCAACAAAACAGGTAAATTGAAGATGAACAACCCTCCTGAATAGTCAGTAAATCCAGTCTATCTCACAGGGCTGCCTAGACAAGGTAACCAGGCAAAATAGACACTGAAATATCCCAGTCGGACAAGACGATATACCCATTTAAGAAGGCAATGATGGCTGAGTTTATATACCCAATTATATGAAGTAGAAGATTAGAAACTAATTCATACTTGACTGCAAGTCCCTAACACCCCTGAAAATATGGGGGGAAAGTACACCAAAACTACAAGTAATCCTCACCTAAGAATAATAGAACCCAACCGAAACAGGTACAGAGGATGCCAGATGGATAATTCAGAATTTTGATATTCAATATGATCAATGATCTCAAGAAAGAAATCAGAGAAAGAATTCAGGATATTAAGAACTATGTCCATAAAGAAGTAACAGAAAAAGCTGAATGAACTAAACAGGCCAAAAAACAATTCCATTAAAGATATCACCAATAGAATAGACCACATGTAAAACAGGGTCTCAGTCATAGAAGACAGTACATTCAAAACATAAGAAAGACAGAAAGATTTGAAATAATAATCTAATAATTATTTATTCATTTATTATTTATTTATTATAATGATGATTTATTTTTATTTATTCCAGGGCACCTCAAAGCCCTGGAAAAGAAGGAAAAAGCTAACCCCAAACCAACAGAAAGCAGGAAATAATAAAAATCAGGGCAGAAATTAGTGAAATGGAGAACAAAAAACAATCAAGAAGATCAACAAAACAAAAAGCTGATTTTTTGAAAGGATAAACAATACTGACAAACCTTAGCCAAACTAACAAAAAGAAAGAGAACAGACCCAAATCTCAGTGATAAAAGATGAAAATAGAGCTATCACCACAGATAATGTGGAAATCCAAAACATTATTAGAAATATGTAAAACTTATACTCCAATAAAATAGAAAACCCAAAGGAAAGAAAAAAGCATTTGATGAAATCTGACATCCTTTCATGATAAAAACACTGAGGAAATTAGGAATAGAAGGACCTATCTCAACATTATAAAGGCTATATAGAGCAAACCCAATGCCAGAATCATTATGAATGTGGAAAAACTAACAGAATTTCCCCTTAAGATCAGGAGCAAGACAAGGATAGCCACTGTTACCACTCCTATTCAACATAGTACTCAAAACTCTAGCCTCAGTGATAAGACAGGAGAAAGGACTCTAAGGAATAAAAATAGCGAAAGAGAACTGAAATTATTTTTGTTTGTGGATGACATGACACCTTTCAAAGAAAACCCAATAAACTCATTCAGAAGACTTCTAGAGGTGATAAATAGTTTCAGCAAAGTAGGAGGATACAAAATCAACCTATGAAAATCATTAACATTCCTTTACACCAATCATGAATCCACAGGAAAAGATACAGAAAATAATTCCATTCAAAATAACATCAAAAAAGATAAAATAATTAGGAATAAATTTAACCAAGGAGGTGAAAGATATCTACAATGAAAATTTTAAATCACTAATGAAAGAAATTGAAGATTTTAGAAGATGGAAAGACCCATCATGCTTTTGGATAGGCAGAATAAATATAATCAAAATTATCATTCTACCAAAGCTATCTACACATTCAACACAATTCCTATCAAAATTCCATTGTCATTTTTCACAGACCTAGAGAAATAAGTTATAAAGTTCATGTGGAAAAAAAAACACTCAAAATAGCAAAAGCAATTTTCAGCAATAAGAACCATACTAGAGGCATCATAATACCTGACTTCAAATTGTATTGCAAAGAGATAATAATAAAACAGCATGGCATTGGCACAAAAACAGACACAGAGACCAATGGAACAGAATAGAAGACTCTGAAACAAAGCTCCATAGCCAGTTAATCTTTGATAAAGGAGCCAAAGACATACACTGGAGAAAGGACAGCCTTTTCAACAAATGCTGTTGAGAAAACTGGCTATCCATATGTAGGAAAATGGAATTAAACCCTAACCTCCACCCTGCACAAAAGTCAATTCAAGATGGTTCAAAGACAGAAATTAGACCAGAAACTTTGAAACTTCTAGAAGAGGTCATGGAACCAACACTCCAACATACAGGTAGAAACTTCCTCAATAAGAGCCTGAAAGCTTAGGAAAGTAAAACAAGAATTGATGAATGAGATAGCATTAAATTAAAAAACTTCTATGCAGCAAAGGAATCCATCAAGAGTCTACAGAGAAAGCCTACAGAATGGGAGAAGATCTTCATCACCTACGCTTCTGACAAAGGTCTAATGTCTAGACTATATAAAGAGATTAAAAAGCTTAGCACTAAAAAAATAATAATAATAATCTAACTAAAAATGGACAACTGAACTGAATAGACACTTCAAACGAAGAAATACAAATAGCCAACAAATATATGAAAAAATGTTCATCATCATTAGCAATCAGGGAAATGCAAATCAAAACTAAACTGTGATTCCATCTCACTCCAGTTAGGATCGCAATCATCAAGATCACAAATAATAATAAATAGGAACCTTATTACACTGTTGGTGGGACTGCAAATTAGGACAGCCACTTTGGAAATGAGTATGGAGGTTTCTCAGAAGACATGGAGTGGAACTACCATATTGCCCAGTGATAGCACTCCTGGGCAGCTTTCCAAAGGAAACGAAGTCAGAATATTATAATCATACCTGCATATCCATTTTCATGGCAGCACAATTTACAATAGTCAAATTATGGAACCAGCCTAGATGTCCATTAACAGATGAATGGATCACAAAACTTTAGTATATACACATTTACTCAGCATAAAGAAGAACAAAATCACACCATTTGCAGGAAAATGGATGAAACTTTAGAATATTATATGAAGTGAATACAGCCAGTCCCAAGGAATGAGTAGATGCAAATTCTCTCTTATATGTGGAAGCTAGAGAGATATTCAGAAATAAGGGCATCATCAGCTAGATGAGCAGACTCCAAAGGAATGCCTGAGGAGGATTAGGGGAGAGGAAAGTCATAAAGAATGCAATAGTAGAAATAATGCTATGAGTGTACACAAAATTGCCAATTCCAATCTCAAAGCCTTTGGGAGGTGAGGGAGGAGACTAAGTGGGGAGGGCGACAAGAGTTGTGTGCATGTATTTCTCTGACACTCTGTACCCCAATATGATGTAAAATTACAATGCACCCCCAAAATACTATAATGCACCAATAAAAGTATTTTTAAAAAAGGAATTAAACAGCAGAGCAAACTTTCCATAAGAACAAAAGTAAATAAATTAATTAATTAAAGGTTGAGCTGGGCATGGTGGCACACACTTGTAATCCCAGTACTTGGGAGGCTGAGACAGGAGGATTGCAGGTTCGCAGCCAGGCTCAGTTACTTAGGCCCTCCACGACTTAGCAAGACCCTGTTTGAAAATAAAGGAGAAAAAATAGGAATGGGAGTGTAGCTCAGACATAAAATGTCCCTGGGTTCAATCCCCAGTACAAGAAAGAAAACAAAAGAAAAAGAAAGAAAGGAAGGAAGGAAGGTAGATTTATCAATTTTGTTGATCTTCACAGATACAAGTTTTAGCTTCATTTTTCACCTTATGTTATTTCCTTATTATATTGATTTTCATTCCTGTATCCATGATTCAGTCCCTTTTATTTTCTTTTGGTTTAATTTTTTGTTGTTGTTGGTATAGTTTCTTATGTGAAAATTAAATTACTAAATTTAGACCTTACTTTTTTTAATATATCCTGCTTTGAGCTCTATCTTGCCCTTAAGTCACTTTGTTAGCTGCACCTCATAATATTTTATACATTGTGTTTTTGTTTTCATTAAATTAAAACATCACCTAATATCTCACAATTTATCTTGACTCATATAGTATCTAGAAGTACACTGTTTAATTTTTAAATATTTGAGGATTTCTTAGTAATTTTTCTATTGCTGATTTCCAATTAAATTAGTGTGGTTGGCAAACACATTTTTAATTATTTCATTTATTTTAACTTATTGTCATTTTGTCACCAAGCATATAGTCTATCCTGGAACTCTATCCTGGAAATTGTTGCACTCTTCAATAAAAATTTTATTTTATTTTTTTATAATTTATTTTTATTGATATTTTCTTTTTAGTGGGGCCTCTCTCTCTCTCTCTCTCTCTCTCTCTCTCTCTCTCTCTCTCTCTCTTTCTCTCTCTCTCTCTCTCTCTTTCTTTCATAATGGAGATTGAACACAGGGGAATTCTACTCCAAGCTAACTCCCAGTCACCAGCCCTTGTTATGATTTTTTATTTTGAAACAGGGTCTCTCTACGTTGCTGAGGGTCTTACTAAATTGCTGAGGCTGGACTCAAACCTGTGACTCTCCTATCTCAACTTCTCAAGTACTAAGATTATAGGTGTACAGTACCACTCCTGGCTCCTTTCCTTCTTTAGACATGGATACCTTTTTTGCTTGTTTGTTTTACTTTGCTTTGTTTTTGTTGTTGTTTAAATGCACTTACACTAGCTGATCTAATATCTTTGCCTGGTAAATACAATATCTGAGCTTCTTCATTACATTTTCTTTTGGCTGTTTTTAATTCCTCTAACTGGAAAGTACTTTTTTGAAAATTTTTGTGGTACTGAGGCTTGAACCCATGGGCATTCTACCTCTGAGCTATATCCCTAACCCTTTTCATTTTTACTTTGAAACAATGTCTTGCTAAACTGCTGAGGGCCTCACTAAGTTTCTGAGACTGGCCTCCAACCTGCAATCCTCCTGTCTCAGCCTCCCAAGTACTGGGATTACGGGCATGCACCACTACATCTGACTGGGAAATACTCCTTGTTTCTTTACATGTCTCATGACTTTTATTGCAACTAGATATTTAAAACAATACAACACGTAAAATCTAGAAGTTAAATTTTTCTCCTTCTTCCCCACCCAGCTTTGTTATTTCTGTCTGTTGTGATGGTTGTTACTATTTGTTTAGTGACTTCCCTGGATTAACTCTTTATAATTGTATTCTTTGTTGTATGAAGCCACTAAAGCCTCTGATTAGTAAGTTTCGTGGCCAGTTAGCTATTTGACATAGCATTCCTTAAATGTTTTAAATCAATATATTTCCTGCTCTTTGCATGGGGCTTTTGTGTGCCAGAGTATGTATTCAATGCTCTGGTGGGCAGTTTACAATTCTCCCTTAGCATTCACTTCCTGCTTGCCTAGGACTTTAAAGTTAACCTGAAATGTTACCCTTCTCACATCTTTCCTGGACAAGTGCACAGTCTCAGACATATATGTGGCCTTTGGAATTTCCAGGCATTTATCAGAGTTTAGTCCCCTTGTGGACAACTCATTCTCTAGGTTTTCCTTTTAAGATTTTTGGTCACCTTCTTATTAGTTGGTAATAGCAATAATAACTGGTAATACTGCTTCAGGCAGCTGTATTATTAGACAATTGTCAATGATTGTTTTTGACAAAAGCTTTGAGGGCAGAGCAGTTTGTACAGTCAGATCTATGTCAGGCTCAGTAAATGCAAACCCTGAGAAAGGAGCTGACTGGCAAGTTGCCAGACAGCTAGAATAGTAACAGTCCCCTGGTAATGGGGAATTTGGGGAACTCCAACTCCATTATGCTTACTCTGGTGGCTTCTAAGCTGCTGGTTTCTGCAACTGTTGTAATTAGCTGTGAGGATATTGGTTTTCAAAACAAATGTAGAGGTAGGAAGAGGTAGATAAATTGAATAAATTAACTACCCCACACACACTAGCTATTCCGATCAACAGTAAGCAGTATTTCTTAAATGAACCTCCTCACATTGTTGCAAGCTTTAGTTAAAAAGTTCTAAAAATATTGATTTTGACAGCTAGCAATTTTTGCAGATTTTCTCATTGTTTTTATGAAGGAGCAAATTTTCAGAGTCCTTCTTCTACTATTCTAGAAAATGGTTGCTAATGGTTGTTGACTGTTGACAGTAAAGGATGACAGGATGAATACATTCCTCCCGCCCCCCGCCACCTTTTTTTTTTGGCACTAGGGATTAAACCCAGGGATATTTTACTTCTGAGCTATCCTTTTTTATTTTGACAGAAAGTCTTGCTAAGTTGCTGAAGATCTCACAAAGTTACTGAGGCTGGCCTCAAACCTGCAATCCTCCTGTCTCAGCCTCCCAAGTACTAGAATCACAGGTGTACACCACCACAGTTGGCTTATTGGATGCCTTTTCATTTAGTGCTCTTTATTGTGTATCAAAAACTTATCAGAGGACTGAGACTGTGAAGATTAGTAAGGCAACCATAGTTATCCCACTGCTAATGCACTTATTATTCTGTACATTCTCTTCAAATAATTTTCCCATGCCTATTTTTACATATTAGTAATACTTTCCACATTATCTTGAATCCTATTTTATTAAAGACATAAATATTGTATGTGTTATTCCATTCTGTGTATTATTTTCAGTGGATACATTATATTTCTGCTGGAGTACATATTATACTTTAATCAAAATGTCTACCATTATCAGATATTTTGTCAAAGTGCTTCATCATTCCAAGAAGGCTGAGGATCCCTGGGTTGGGGAATTTTATATTAAAATTATTTATGACTTTCCTGCCTTCAAAATAGAATTGCTTTCTGCCAAATAATAACATCAAGTTCAGTGAGAATCCCTGAATAGGAAGAGATAGACTACAACTATTCTTGGAAAACAGAACACACCCTAGTGTTTTAGGAACAGCAATTCTGCTATTATTCTATCTGCTTGTCTGGTAATAGCCTAATTAAGCAAGATTGGTCTTTGACATTCAGAAGAAGCATTCCTTGTTAACAATACAGAGATCAGTAGTAGCATTTTCAGACCATCATATTGATCTCATCTTCCCCTGTAGAGACCTGGGTAGGTCTATATTTCTCACAGGCAAAGAAGAACCAAATGTCTGCAGGAATTTATGTGGTCTGGACAGCTATCTGCCATGCTTCCCTCAAGGCAAGTATCTGCCACATGTTTCTCTAAGTTTTTTTTTTCATTGTACTCTCAAGGGGAAAAAAAAACTGTGAAATTTGTTAAGAAGGGTCCCTGTGTATCTTCTTTTTATGCAAGGTCCCATTCACTTTATTTAAAAGTAAGCTTCTGTTTGGAAGGGCTGCTTTTTGGAAGCTTAGATAAATAAAGAGATGATAGAAGGCATTTGCTTGCAGGTCTGGAAAGGATATAGTGATCGAAATAGTTTGCCCACCTCATTTATTAGATAATTAGCACTATTCTACCTATATCAATTATCAGTCAGCCAAAAAAAGATGTAAGTTTTCTTTATCTCATTCCCATTTCTCATCATGTCCTTCACAGTGGGGAGCATGTGCAGACCAAGTGTTACATGACTACACAAAAACAAGACAGAGCTGTCTTTTCTTTTGCCTGAATAAGCTATATCTTCAAAAACTCACCATTGAAGCTTTAAAAAATCATCAGACCTCTGTCCTGGGATTTCTAGCAATAGGACAGTGTTCTTAGGGTATTATTCTGCTTTAACAAGTTTGGAAACCAATAAAATAGTTCAGTTTCTTATTTTACAAATAGAAAAATGGAGACCTAGAAAGAATGATATTCAACCAGTTTCTTATGGAGACAAGATCAAAATTCCAAGCTCTAGGGGTTATGGCTTGAAGTTAGAATGCCCCGAGTTCCATCCCCCTCCCCCCCCAAAAAAATACCAGCACTATTACACTGCATACTCAAAACGATAACTATGTGCTAAGAGCTTCCAAAAACAAGTTGGAGAATCACCAACAAATGTCACTCCTTTTGAGAGCAAAGCTGTGCTTTCCTAAACAAATAAAACTCTAATGACTAATTACATAGTGGTAGAATGCTAGCTATCATGTCTCTACATTTCTTATGCCCTTCCTTACTACCTCTGCACAGATTCACCTGCATGGGCATATGAACAGGACATAGAATATTTATAAGTAAATCTAAGAATCTCTCTCTCTCTCTCTTTTTTTTTTTTTTTTTTTTTTTTGGTATTGAGGATTAAATCCAGGGACATTCTAACCCTGAGCTATACACCCAGCCCTACTTCACTTTTTTAAAAAAAATTTTGAAACATAGTTGTCAACAAGTTGCTGGAGGCCTCTTTAAGTTGTCAAGGCTGTACAAAAACCTGCAATCCTCTGTCTCAGCCTCCCAAGTACTGGAATTACAGGCATGCATCACCATGCCTGGCTAAGCATCTCTTAATATGTTAAGATGTTCCAGGCCCCAGCAATATAGCTGATGAACAAAGGAAAAATACACCTTGCCATGATGGAGTTTATAGTTTACTGGGATTTAAGGATAATTAAATAAGTAAATTATGACTTATATGATGTTGTGATAAGTAGATTATAGAGAGTAACCAAAATTTTTAAGTCTTTATATAATTATAAAGAAGTAGCTTTAACCAAGAAGCACTTCTTGGTGACTAAAAATGGTTGAAGAAAATAAAAAGTATATTCCTAAGGAGCTATAATTTTTGCATTTCAAAATATCCAATCAGTGACTATTCCAGAGTAAAGAGGTTGGTAAATCCTCTGCCCCTAAAGTAATAATAAATTGTATAAAGTAAGCATAAACAACCAATTCAAGGCTCTGGAAATGAACTAAAATCAAACAACAAATTGAGGAATGTTTGTTTATAGAAAGCTGCTAGAACTCTATGTAGCAACAGTGGGAGTCTACGGCTTTCTTGAGTTGGTGATATAGGCGGAACTCACATTCCTCCTCCTTTTCCCCAGCTCAGGCAGGATGGTAAATTTGCCAGGAAGAGGCTAGTCACAAAAAGCAAAGAAGCTTCACTTCAGATGGGGCTGACTTGATTTGGAGTGGGATGTGGAAATCTTTGCCTCACCATGCTATCAGTAATAGTAACAGTACTGGTCATCAGCAGTTCCACTAAGACAAGGTCAGCAGTTCTGTCCCAACTGGGGAGAAGAGTGTGACTGGAGAACTGTAATTAAAATCCTTGCAAATGAGAAAGAGCCATAGATGGGCTACAGCTGACTGCAAAAAAATTATCCACACATCTCTAGCTAGCTGTAAAGATGTATAACTCACACAATAGACATAAGAAGGCCTAGGAAAGATCAAAAGTTCATGTAGATTTGACAATTTCCTGAAATGTAAATGTGCTCCCTTTCTCTTGCAACATTCTCACTGATACAATCCAAAGCAACTGATCATACAACTTAGAGGAAGTTTGATTTGCTCACATTTTTTTTGGAGATTCTGGGTTCAGTCCATGTGAGACTAGGGTCTGAAGCCCAGGACATGGCAGTGGGAAGCAGAGAGAGAGCGCAAGTGATGCTCCGCTCTCACATTCTGGAGGCCAGAAGCAGAGAGAGCAAGTAAGCAAGAGAATTCAAAGACACAAACACAATCTCTAAGGCCACACCCCCAGAGAGCCACCTTCTACCGGCACACCCTACCAGCCTAGGTTACCTCCTAGGTAATCACAATGGATTTATCTACTGATGAGTTTACAATCCACATAACTCAATTTCATCAATTCCTCTAAACACAAATAAATGAGCTCTTCAGGGGACATTCGATATCTATCTATAACCTTTTCCCAATCTCAATACAGATACATCAGTAGAGAGGTAAGAATTGTAATCCCAGAGTCTTAGAATATAGTAAGGTGGATCAAAGACCCATAAATTAGACCAGAAACTTTGTGATTACTAGAAGAAAACATAGGACCAACTCTCCAACATATAGGCCCTGGTAGAGACTTCCTCAGTAAGACCCCCAAAACTCAGGAAGAAAACTGAGAATCAATAAATGAAATGTCATCAAGTTGAGTGCTTCTGCTCAGGACAGGAAATAATCAAGAGTCTGAAGAGGAGCCTGAAGAATGGAAGAAAACCTTTGCCAGCTACTTGTCTGATAGAGGACTAATATCTAGAATACTTAAAGAAATTTTAAAACTTAACAATAAAAAAAAGCCCAATCGAAAATGGGCACCTGAACTGAACAGACTTATCTCAA
>PVLC010013933.1:0-40426 GCA_004027655.1 Graphiurus murinus | reverse complement strand
TGGTTCTTTCCCAGTCAAGTAGTTTTCTCACATGCCTGATCTATTGTCTACCCACTTGAAGACTAGAGAGGAATTTCTGGAGATTTCAGGAGCTCTTTCTTTGTGCAGCTCTCTCTCTGCCAGAGAATCTTGAACTACAACCTCTAGGTGATCTGGCTGTCCAGGTGACCAGATCAGTCTCTTCAACTGTGGAAGACCTGCACTGTGACCTGGAAACTGTCTTTCGACACCGATGTGAGGCAATCATCGTTCTCACCTCATTTGTTTCCTCTTTCTCAGAGTACACTGTCCTGTGCTGGCTTACGCTCAATATCTGAAAAGTATTTTTTGTTGTTGTTGTTTAGTACTGGAAATGGCACCCAGGAGACATTCTACCTTTGAGCTACACCCCCAGCCCTTCTTAAATTTTGTCTTGAAACAGGGTCTCTCTAGGTTGCTCAGAGTCTTGCTAAGTTGCTGAGGCTAGTCTTGAACCTGTAATCCACCTGTCTCAGTCTCCCAGATACCAGGATTATAGGAGTGTGCCACCATGCCCAGTTGCTTTTTAAATTGTTCCAGGCAAGTGAGATTAGTCAGTCACAAAGAGTTAAGAAGCATATGTTCTCCCTAATATGCGGATGCTAGGGAGAAGATGGGGCATAGGAGGGTCTCCAGATGAAAAGGAGAGATCCTCGATAAGCAAAGAAGTTGATTTAATTGTAGTGGATGCATGGGGCAGAGGGACACCATAAGGCACATGATGTACTTAAACAATCATATCAAGGTCACTCACTGAAGTGAACCTGAGGGGGAGGGGGGAAAGGACTGGGGTGGGAATTGGGGAAGGGGTCAAATGAGAATTGTGTGCAAATATGTTGTTAACAACTTGTACTTAACAAAGATGTATGCTATATTGCACAAATTACTACAATAAAAAATTTAAAAAAAAAATTGTTCCAGGCAAGAGGTCCCTATTACCCTATGTTAACTATAACAAAAGTCCATACAGTACTTTGGGTTTTGTTTTTTGTTTTTTTTTTTGTTTTTTTTTTTAGTTTTTGTTTTTATATAAATCCTTCTCCACTGCATAGATTGAACACTTAATATATGTTTTGGACTAAATGAAATTAATCTTTAAAAAAAGAGGAGGAGGGACTTACTATATTTTTCTCACAGAAAAACTTATCTAGAGAATTTTGTGGATAGTAAATTCTGAAATAACCAGTTCTTTCCTCAGCTCTGTTCCTGACAACTTCTGTGGCCTTAACTTTAGAAGTCTAGATTTTCATATAAAATGTTAGTGGATACTGACATTTCTATCTAAAATTAAGGAAAGATTTTACCATTAGACTTAAACAAGGACAGTCTTAGCTAACATTATATTCAAGTTCTAAGTTGCCTTTAAACACTTTAGCAATTATGAATATCATCTGATAAAGGATTTTATTTTATTTTATTTATTTATTTATTTATTTATTTATTTATTTATTTATTTTGCGGTACTGGGGATTGAACTCAGAGGCATTCTACCTCCGAGCTACACCCCCAGCCCTATTTTTTCTTCTTTATTTTGAAACCGAGTCTCACTAAGTTGCAGAGTGCCTCACTAGGTAGCTGAGGTTGGCCGCGAACCCAGATCCTCCCTGCGCCACCACACCCGGCTTAAGGATTTATTATTGATAAGGGACTGATTCCAAGCCATGTGCTGGAACACAATTGATTACATCACTATCAATAGCAATATTGATACCAACTCTCAAGGAGATGAATGAAAAGAACATTTCTCAGTTCAGTGGTGGTTGTCTTCTCAGCTTTTATATTAACTTAAGGTTATGGCTTGGATCTAGAACGTCCCCCGAAGGTTTATGTGTTGAAGACTTAGTCCCCAGTACAGCAGTGTCCAGAGGCAGTGATTCAGGAAGAGGCTGTATCATGAGACTCTGACCGCAGCGGATTAACTCATGGATAGACGAATGGACTGCTGGAAAGCGGTGGAAACTGTCAGCAGGTGGGGCGTGGTTGGAGGAAGTAGGTTACTAAGGCATGCCCTTGGGGATTATATATTGTCCCAACCCTTTCTCTCTTTTTCTCTGTTTCCCTGCTGCCACAAGCTGAGCAACTTTTCTGCCTCACCTCAGGCCCAAAGCAATGGAGCCAGCCAATCGTTGATGGATACTCTGATGCTGTGAATGAAAATAAATCTTTTCTCCTTTTAAGTTGCTTATGTCAGGTATTTTGTCACTATGACCAAAAGCTGACTAACACAGTTAGTGACTTAATAGTTCCTTCTTAATTTCTCCATTTCCCACAAAACACTTCTACAATACTTATTATAAACAGCCTATACAAACTTCTGTTGTAAAAAAATTTGAAGACACATAAATCTCCTGCAGAGATTTATTCTTCCACCCTGCCTCTGGTTCATATTAAACTATCTGGAGTATATAAAATAAGAAAGTCAAACTACAAAGATGCATATTAGGTTGGTACTACATACCTTTATCATCAAAACTTTAATCTATGAAAGGTCAAAAGAAAAAGCAACTTCCAGACACTCATATTTCAAATCAAGAATATTAACCATACCTGGCTCTCAATATTGGAATTGTATACATTATTGTTACCTGAGATCTCCAAACCAGTAAAACTGGTACCATCAGGGTATTTGTTAGAAATATAAGATCTTGGACCCCATCCCAGAACTACTGAATCACAATCTCCATTTAACAAGATCTCCAAATGATGTGTGTAACATTAAACTTTGAGAAGCATTGTTGTACTCAAATCCTTAACTCAGTGGTTAATCTCTTGAGGTTTTACTCTGGATAAACTGTGCTTCCTTTACTCTACGAAAGGCAATTCTTTTCATCATTACACAGTAATCCTCGTTTTTAGGTTAATCTGATTTCTGGGATGACAAATGTAATTTATAGGCAAAGTTTTAGGTGGGTGAGAGAGATGTTGTAGAAAATAATTGAAGCTAGTAAATGTCTTTCTTTCCTGAAAATGGATCCCGTATCTCTTGACTCTGAATTATTAGATACTGCATTTGACTATACAGTATTAGAAATGCAACTCCCTCATGATTCCTTTAATTATTATAATTTTCTAGAATAAGACTCTAATGTAAAAGAAGATCAGTTTTCATTGTTTTCACAGAAAGGTTACATAAAGTTATTTGAAACTCCAGTCATCATAACAAAAACTTTGATCAAGAAAGCATGCCAGATGTTATTCAAACCATAACAAAGGGGACACAAAACAGTCTATACAGCAAGTTTTCAATACCATGTGTAGAATCCCAGTTGGGGATATTAATAATCAAATAGCTCATTTTGCTATTAAGTCCTTGTGTACAGATGATCAGTTTGAAGCAGACATTTATCTAAAGTTTTATACTCTTTTTTGGTACTGGGGATGGAACCCAGAGGCATTCTACCTCCAATTTATACCCCCAACCTGATTTTATTTTTTAATTGGAAACAGGATCAATCTCACTAAGTTGCAGAGGGCTTCACTAAGTTGCCAAGGCCGGCTTCAATCCTGTCTCAACCTCCCAAGTACTGGGATTACAAGTATGCACCACCATGCCTGGCTCTAAAGTTTTATACTTCTACAGCTAATAAAGTAATTAAATTTGTTTTAGTGTTATTTTAACTTAACTAGCTATTGAATAAAGTCTAATATACAGAAAACAAGTCCCTCTGGTGAAAATTATGAAACTGGGAAGAGTGAAGATATGCCTTTATTTATTTTTGAAAAGCAAAACAAAATACTGGATTCTTAATTTAGATTTCAACTACCACCTTGATAATTGGCTCCAATACATTGACATTGGTGAGGCACTATAATGCAAAGCATGATGTGAGGATTACTTTCCATTCTGGTGAAGAGAGCAGTAGAAAGCAGTCTATTAATGCAATTAGTACAGAAAGCAGTCATTACCAGTAGCCCTTTGGTTATTCAGAGGAAAATCATATAGTCATACAAAGTTTTCCTAATCTGGCAGTGTGTGTGTGTGTGTGTGTGTGTGTGTGTGTGTGTGTATGTGTGTGTGTGTATGTGTGTGTGTGTATATGTGTGTTTAGAGGTAAAAATTCCTTGAGAGACTGTCCTAACTACAAAATTATTTAACAAGGAAACACTAGAGCTTATAGAATTTTCTACCTTAAAGATAACTGTAAAGCATGGATAAACCATAATCTGCCTAGATGGCTGAGATCCATGTATGTGTTTTTAAGTAAAACTTGTGAAAGATAGTCCCATGACAGCCAGGAACAGTTCTAAAGGAACCAAACAACTGAAATAATTTAGCATCAACAGATTCTCTCTACACTTTTACTTATCTCAATCTCTTTTTTCCCAAATTTTTGTCAATAGAAGTGAGTAGAGGCTAGCTCAGGGACAGTAGACTAAGCCTGTATCTCTACCCACTTCACTCCTTGGCCAGGCTAGAGCAAGAAAATTGTTTGATCATTAGGCCATTATTTAAAACTTAAATGCTCACTGTGGAGATAAACTTTCATCTCTTTGGTGTCTATATTCACCCAATTAACTAAAAAGCCAAACAATCTACACTGTGTTTTATAGAATGCTAATACTTCTATTACACTTCTATCTATACACTTCCACTGGAGGGATTAAAAAAAAAATTATGTTATTCTAGGGTACCGAGCACTTACTGAGCTAAGTGCTTTTCATTTATTACTTGATTTATTATTTCCTCAAAACAATCCATGAGATATGTAGTATGTATGATATCCAGTTTACAAAAGAGTAAACTGAGGCACAGATAGGTTAAATAATTTACCCAAGATCTTAAAGCCTGTAAATGTGGAACCAAGCTGCAAAGCCTATTTATATGTGCCTCTAAGCCTATGATCTTAACCACCACACTACTTTACTTCCTGTAAATAAACCCCACAAAGTTTCACTGTGAATCATATTTAATGAAAAATAGCTATTCACATAGCTTCTTCTTCATATAAATAGGGCTTCATTTTAAGATGACATGTTTGCTAGCAGCAGGCTAAGAGATCTGAAAGATAAATATTTTAATAAATATCATGCATCCTAACCAATAATTTAGTATTTCTGTATACTTCACTATTACCCACTAAAAATATGTTATGTTCTCCCTATATTCCCCTTTATTCTGATCCTAATTTTCACACATTTTCTTCTGATTTGAAATTATGTCAAACCTCCTTTGAAAACCACTTTTTTCAAATTTTAGTCCCACTATCTCATAAGTAACTGTCTCTATCAAAATTTAACATATTTATTTCCCACTCTTTGTTGATGCTCTAACATACAGATCACACAGATCCAGAAATAATATTTTTTCATACATATGTGCCTTACACACTATGGTACTCTGCAGCTTTCACTTTTTATCATGCAGTGTCTTAGGATTCTGTTGTGTTGAACATAGAACTGACTAGTTCTTTTGAACTGTTGCATAGCATTTCATAGAATGAAAATACTAAGATTTATTCATTCATTCCTCTATACAGAAACATTTAGGTTCTTACCAGTATTTTATTATATAAGCATTGCTATAGTAAACATTCCCTTTTATGATTCCTTACAACCTATGTGTTAATCAAGAGTGACTTGAATAGAATTTCTGGGTTGTGGCATTCGTCTTCTGTGTTTCTGTGCTGGGGAATTCTCAGGATCATAAAGACTCAGGAACTAGAGTGAAACTCTCTTCAATCACAAAATCAAGAGGTACCTTAGAAACTATAGTGAAATTCTCTTCAATCACAAAATCAAGAGGTATAAAAATTCTATCAATTTAGCAGTTGTTGTATTTTTATGGTGGAAAACACACAATAATGGGGAACTGAAGGAATTACACTCAACCCCTCTGTTGCTCATGAGGAGTCACATAGCCTATCCAGACTTTGTTTTCTTATCCACAGTCTGAGGAAATGCTTCAGAGGAATTTTACAAATCTACAAAGCATATTTCAAGTCTTCAGATATTCACTTATTGAATCAGCATATAGGAGGCATATATAAAAATCTATTCTGTGGGCTTGGGAGTATAGCTCAATAGTGTTGGTTTGGGGGTGTAGCTTGGTGGTAGAGAATTTGCCTAGCATGTGTTAGGCCTTGGGTTCAATCCCTGGCATGGGAGTGAGGTGTGTGGTGTGGAGAATCTGCAATGTTTCCATATGAATTTAACAAGAAATAATATCAGGAAACAAAGCAATGTATAAACAGGTTATCAGTTAAACGAATACATGTAGGCTATAAAAAAGCACATGCTTCCAAAAACTAAAAGTAAAAAAAAAATAAGCACATTGCTTATTTAGCTTGCTTTATTTTTCTGAATAAAGAAGCTACTTATTTTACCTTTGGCTGCAAACAATGAGAGGCATACTAGTGTGAAGGAAGTAATTATTCCCTCCCACTACCCCACTCAGGTGGAGGCAGAGGGAATTTTATTTTAACAGGTGTTTACATGTTTCCCATGGCCCCAACCCAGTAATTGCCTGGAAGAATTGTGCCCACAACTCACTGATACTCAGAGTTCATCTTGGTCAACATTCTCGCTGCTATACTCCGAAATGATTGACCATGCAACCTGGAGGAAGGAATGTTTATTTTTTCAGTTTTTGGAGATTTCAGGGTTCAGTCCATGCCAGGTCAGGTCTGCAGAGTTCAGGGCATAGCAGCAGGAAGCGGTAGGGGTGACAGGGAGCACAAGGGCTTTGTTCCTCACATCACAGAAGCCAGAAGCAGATAGAAAGAAGGAAGAGGAGAGCCCTTAAATAATCCCAAGGCCACACCCCCAGGAATCCCTCCTTAGCAATCAAGCCTGGCTTTCACCACTACTATCTTGTTTCTTTTTTTTCTTTTTTTTTTTTTTTCAGGTACAAAGGCAGGAGTTTTACTTAGGAGATCATCCAGGTCAAAAGCACTACTACCTTGTTTCTGTGAATGCTGGGGGGACATTCTAAATCCAAAGCATTATAGGGTTCTTAGGGTTGTTTCTATGATCTCCAGATTCATAGCTTCCCAAGTTCTGTCTCAGGTCCTCTTCTCATTTGCTCACCTAAATACAAGTTCTCTAATCTGCTATATCATCTACTATAAGTAGTATACCTATTTGCTGTATAAAGAAGGGATCACCTGTCAGGCAAGGTAACCCACACCTCTAATTCCAGCACTTAGGAGGCTGAGATGGCAGGAGGATTTCAGGTTAGAGGCCAGCCTCAGCAATTTAGAGAGAGACCTTCAGCCACTTAGACTCTGTTACAAAATAAAAAAGGTTGAGAGCCAGATGTGGTGGCACACACCTCTAATACCAGCACTTGGGAGGCTGAGACTTGAGGATCACAGGCTCAAGACAAGTCTCAGCAATTTAGTAAGATACTCAGCAACCTATTGAGACCCTGTTTGGAAACAAAAAGTAAAATTTCAAAAAAAAGGGTTGGGGGTAGCTTGGACATAGAATTCCTCTGGGCTCAATCCCTAGTACCACTAAATAGAGATAGAAAAGAAGGGAATGGGAGGGGAGGGAAGGGAAGGAGGAAAAAAAGGAAAGGAAAAAAGGGAGCCTAATGATATAGTTCAGAAGATATAATGCCCTGGGTTCAATCCTGTTTCAAAAAAAAAAATGTGAGGGGTGTCACTTTGGGGGAAAATACTGATATTGCTAGTAATATCATCTGTATCAGTAGCTAAAGACTTTCTTAAAAAGAGGCTTTTGAATTAAATACTTATTAAAGACAAATTAGAAAAATATAACCATTTTACCCAAGTTTTAAATATCCTTCTCCTTCAGCATTGAGTTCATACATCTCTTCATTTATTTAAGCTTTCTTTGAAGTTACAATATGTAACTTCTAACTTCAAGGGCAGAAGAACTATATGGGGACACACAAAAAGTGAATCAAAACACAAACAATGTAAAGTAATTCATAACACTGTGTTACCAATCAACTAAAAGAATAACTAGAGGTAAATTATATGAAGTGTAGTGATTGAACCAGGTCTGAACTATAAATAAGCTCCTATTGGGGAATGTCAAACTCAGTTCAATAGATAACAGTTTACTTTCAATTTAGAGAATGTCTAGCTCACAGCAAATAGTACATTGAGGTGCTTGTTCAGAGAGAGCATGATTTCATGAAACCTACATCAGTTTGGTTAATTTCATTCAGAGAACATTTATCATGCACCAGGCATTCTTTTAGCTACTAAAGGACATAAAAATAGAAAAACATGATCACTATCAAAAAGAGGTCACCTTCTATTTGTAGGTTTTTCAGAGTTCTCAAATCTCAAAACCAAATCAGTTTTAGAATGTGTTGTCTTCAGCAACAACAACAAAACCAAACAGGGAAAGACAACCAGGTTACAGACACATACTGCAGGGATTCAGGATGATTAGCATAACAAGGAAGTAATACAGCTCACAGAACAGTAGATTTGATCATATAATTCAAGAAAATATACTTTTGCCCAGTCTTAATAATCTTGTAACAGAGCTCTTGAGGGGAAAGCAGGATAGTAGCTTGGAAAGAATGCTGCACTGAGTGTTAGGAAACTGAGTTTTAGATGTTGTTTCACTAACTTACAATGTTTATTCACATAATCTAATTCCACTTTTTCTATTGTTCTACTAGAGTTGAAATCAGGGGCATTCTACCTCTGAGCTACACCCTTCTCCCTTTTTATTTTGAAACAGGGTCTCAGTAAAGTGGCTGAGAGTCTGGCTAAGTTGCAGAAGCTGGCCTTGATTACAGGCATGCACTGCCACGGCTGGTTTTAATTCTACTTCTATACATTTATCTTTCTCTAGCTGTGAGAGAAGAAATTAAAATAATCTGTGGCCCCCTTCAGCTTTAGCCCAAAAACTGAGTCAACTGTAAGAAAAGTAGCAGGTAAGTAGGTCAGTTCTACAAAGCCAAGTGAAGTTGAGAGGTGTTTAATTATTCAACAGACCACCTGCTGCCCTTAGTACACCTTGTCTCACTGTATGGGATAAATACTCTTCCATTGATCATAATACTTTGTGAATAAAATGTTTAATTCACTTAATATTTTGGGAAAGCAATAAATTAATCAGACAACATAATTAACTTCAACATTCTATTTTAAAATCCTTTCTTAATAGAATGAGGACACTTTTCTCACCTCAAAAGAATAATATAGCAAATAAATTTTAATCTTTCTTTGGTTCTGTTCACTGTTAAAACTATATTTAAGTCTCTAGATCTAATGTTAATATAATCTGAGACTTCTTTTTACTTAATTTCTGCATCTTTCTTGTAAATGTGGAATGTAGCAAAAACTATCATCACCATTGTTAATTATTATATTACAAGCTCCTAACTTGCTTCTATGCTATTAAGTTACTAAATTCATTTATGGAAAAATAGATATCTGGTTAGAATTCTATTCATGGTTGAGTTCATCTAGGACTTATAATTTTCTTCCACTCTTTCACTTTTGTATTGACATACTTAATATCTGGTTTATAAATTTAAATTTTAATTTAGCATTCATTTGATGATTCCATGACAAAGGAAAATAATTATACTTATTTGGGGAAATATGTAACAATAAGGTAGGAATACTACCCTAAATCTTGCACATGCTCAATAATTTAACCATTCTTATATTCTCCCTTTTCTTAATATATTTCTTTCTGATCATCCTGTGCATTTTTAATTAGACCTTTTTCACACTTACTATCAACTTTTTTTTTCAGTACTGGGTATTGAACCCAGGGGTGTTCTACCTCTGATCTACTCCCACAGCCTTTTTGAAACAGGCTCTCTCTCTAGGTTGCTAGTAATCTTGCTGTGTTGCTGAGGCTGACCTCGAACCTGTGATCCTCCTGTTTCAGCCTCCCAAGTACTGGAATTACAAACATATGCCATCACATCCAGCTTCAAGTTTTAAATAGCCACTTGCCTCATGCACAATCACTAATAATGTGTAGCCTCTTATAGGTAAAATTAAGTTCCATTCAGACACCATAAAAATAAATAAGGCTTTCCTTTACTATTCTGTGATTTCCCAAGTTAGAACTTCCCACACTGCAAAGACACTAAAGACTAACTCTCTAGCTCTTCATGCAAGTGAAACTATAACAGGGATCCTCTAGTGCAAAAGAGTAAGTCTGACAACCCTAACAGTTGGCATTTCTGCCCTATTCTCATGGTCTCACCAATCTTTAAGAATCTATTTATCGCTCAAGTCAAGAAGCAATAATTTAAATTTAAGTCTATGGAACAGGTAATTGTTCTTGTTATTCATATTATCATCATTATGATTCATGTTATCCATTAGAGTTGGTGTTCATGCCTAGGAGAAAACTGGAAAGACACATTAGGATTAACTACAGAATGCACATCTTTGTGTTGAGTGTGAGTGCATTTTCTAAAAGTAAAATGATGGAAAGGAGGTGTGGAACTGAGGTAGCATTTTAGAGTAATAGCCTCAAAGATTTATTTTTTTAATTATTTATGTTTTGTGCTACTGGGGATGGGCATTCAACCCAGCTCAATTTTATTTCTTATTTAGGAACAGGGTCTCTCTAGGTATCAGCAAGTCTCACCAGTTGCTGAGGCTGTCCTTGAACTTATGATCCTCCTGTCTCAGCCTCCTAAGTACTGGGATTACAAGCGTGTGCCACCATGCCCAGCTAAGCAACAAAGATTTAACAGAATAACTTAGTATGCTACCACGAATGCTAAGGAGATATTTCAGAAAATCATTTGTGAATAATTGTATCCTGCAAGGTAAATTATGGGCCTCACCTTTAATATGTGTCATATTGGTTTATTACTCATGTCCTTATTAGAACAAAATTCTAATTTTAGGAAAACCCAAATTCTACTACTAAGAATGTTTAAGTCTAGCCAGGCATAGTGGCACATACCTGCAATCCCAGTACTTGAGAGACTGAGAAAGAAAGTTTGCAGGTTCAAGGCCAGTAAGTGGTAACATAGGAAGACTATATTTCAAAATAAAAAATAAAATAGGGCTGAGCATATATCTCAGTGGTAAAACACCCTTGTCTTCATTCCCCAGTGCCACAAAAAGAGGGGAGAGGTACTAAGGGTTGTATCTCAGAGGTAGACTGTCCGTGGGTTCAATCTTCAGTGCCAAAAACAATAATGTGTAAGTCTTATCATAGAAGTGCTTTGAGTGCTTGTCTCTTCTTGCTGATTTCATAATGTAGAAAATACTGTTAATATTTCTGTTTTCAGGCTAATAATAAAATGTTCCTAAAATATATTTGGCAAATGAAATTATTAAATACTCTATTGATTTGTTCCAAATAATATTGGATAAAGTTTAGTTTGTTTGAATTCTAAGTGTATTATGTAATGAAATCAAAACATCAACCCACATAATCAACCTATTTGAGAGAAGTAGCAAAAAATGAAAAAAAAAAAAAACTTGTGAAGTTTTTCCATCCCGATTGATAAGACTATTCTATGTCTGTATATCTTCATATTACTCATTTTTATCAATACTCAGAAGATCAGTAGGAAAACAAGGCACAACTTACATAGCCAAAGGCAACAAAATGCAAGAATAACACGTTCATATTTCTAATTTTTCATTCAATAAACGGCTCCTTGATAACTACCATGCTTCAGGCAGTATTTTAAGTCTTGAAATACAAGAGACCAAAACAATCTCTAACAGCATAGAGGCTCAATTCTAGTCTTTGCTTACAGATGTTTCTATGTAATAACATGTCAATATTGTCATTAGTTCCTTTATCTCGGGCAGGACAAAAGGAATTGCAACATCCACAAATACCGTCCACAGTCACAAAGAAAGCAGCCATTGTCATAGCAACATAGGATAGAAAAGATATAAAATTATTAAATACCCTATTGATTTGCTCCAAATCATCTTGACTAAAGTTAGCTTGTTTGCTGGCCCAAGATAATCACATCTTTCTGTGTAGCCTTCCTAGCAAGTAATACCACCCCTGACTTCAACCTTTTTAAAAGTCATATTTATAAACATACATTAGTATGACTCGCTTTTAAGGGAAAAAAATGTTGTATTCAGAATCAAAAAGTAACATACTCTGGTATAAGAACATCTTTTGCTTTTCTGACTCATTCCTAATTCTTTGCATTTGGATGAAAGCCACAAGCCAACAGCTGGGCGGGTTGTTAGACCCGTGCTGCTTATTCCTCTCCTACATTCTCTTATTCAGTTCATTTTGGGGGAAGTAGGTGGCAGATAGAATACATAAAAGGAAGCCCCCTGGTGTGACTAAGTTCTGCTTGGTGAGGAATAACTACTGAATTCTGAGGAGACATAGTTTCTCAAGGATGACTTGGATGATCCTAGGCTATTTAAATTTTTTTTTATTAGGATATAACTCTTACCATGTTAGTTCCATGAAGATTTTAGAAAATGAACAATTTCATAATCCTCTTATTTATTATCAAAAGGCACTTTTCTTTTTAGCAACCACTATATATCTATATATACCACACATTGTAATGTTCATTGTGGTAAAAGACAATTTCTTCATTCAAAGAGTGTGTGTGTGTGTGTGATGTAAAGAGTAGTGTGTGTGTGATATAAGCGTAGAATATACAGAATAATGTCATACCCCACACCCCCACACACTACTCATCCCCATTCACACCACTCTTTCCCATGAAAATAGAAAAAGTCTTATAAGTTAACATACAGAAAAGTGGCAAGCATAAGAACACATCCTCCTAGCTCAATCAACTAATATTTATTCAGGATTCAGAGACATCTGGCACAATTAAGAATTGCAGCAGCCCCTGCCCACAAAGGAGATTAAGATATAATAAGGAAGAAAAACAGAAAAAAATATACAATGCAGGCAAATACATGTAGATAACTGATGGAATTAGGAGAGGAAGCATATTTAAAGGAAGATTATGTTTGTGTAAGAGAAAAAAACAATTTATTTTAAACCTTTAATCATGATCCTTGAAATTTTAAAGATTTGGTTAAGTTTTTCAAAATTTATATAGGAATTTAAATTTAACATAGTCTTGCAATCTTCCATTCTAAATTGACTTAAGTCCTTGGTGAGGCTCTCTAACCAAGTCATTTGCATTATTTCTTTTTTCCTTTTCAGCTTCTCATGCATAACAATGCTCAATTTTAATAATAACTTGCAGACATAAGTCAAGATGGAAAGGAAAGTCTATTGTTAAAGAAATGTTCTAAGAAAAAACAACTCTGAGATGACTGACAAGGAGGGCATTCTCTAAACAAAAACCAACATTTCCCAGGAGATCTTAAGTTTCAATGCCAAGAAAATGCTCTGACCTGAAATCTCTTCTACCCTCTACATAGAAAAATGATGATATAGTTATAATGGTTAAATTCTTCCAAAACATAGTATGATGTAGCCATTCAATTTTTATTTCCACAAAATTACTAAGGCCATTTTAAGAGTGAGTAGGTATCCCATCTGTTCAATAACTAAAGGTTCCTGGCTCTGCTTGGATTCCAAGTTTATCTCCAGCTTGTGATTGATGGAGGATTCTGGGCATTTGGCAGGCTAGAGTCTGCAATATAGAATAAGAGCCGTCCACCTAGTGGTAGCGCCGACAACAAGAATTGATGATAATGATTGTTCGCTTCCCCATCAGCTGCAGCCCACATGTTTCCTAGAGGATGAAAAGAGCAAATTTACCATGGATTGTATCCGACAATATATTCAGTGTAACACAGTAGAAATAAACAAACTTATTATTTCATTTATTCATGAACTTTTCATTTTAGAGGTTCACTAAAACAGATTCAATCTTTAAAAAAAAAAAAAAGGAAAGAAAAAAGTAGGTGTGCCAGGAACCAAGAAAGTATGAAACAATAGTCTCTGCTGCTTTTGAAGTGTATGCTACATATATACGTGATACAGAAAAATACCAGTTGCAATGTTGACGCTTCACAAAAAGCTTGGCACTCAGGGAGGCCTGGCAGTGAGAGGCTGGGAAGACCCTGTCCCCAAAGTGATCGCTTCAGTAGCATGCTAACAAAGAAGTTCGTTAATTTTTTTTTTTTTTTTTTTACTGAGAATTAAACTCAAGGGCATTCTACCTCCAAACTATACTCCCAACTCTTATTTTTATTTATTTATTTTGAAACAGGGTCTTCTTGCTAAGTTGCTGAGGCTGAAGTCAGTTAATTTTTAAAGAAGAAAATGAGAAATAAAACAGAAGAAATTTATTTCTAATTCACTTAATGAATAACATACTAATGGCACTAAGCTTAGTAATTACCTTCATGTCATAGAATAGATGAAAACAAGTAACACAATTAGATGTGCAGACCATTTTCCAGAGCTCCCAATTTCCCATCAAGATCAACCAGTTTCTAGAGTCTTGCTTTCTATAACTCATAATTGAGACTAGAAGGACACTTTTCCACACTTAGACTTCACTCGAACCATGTTAGCCAAAGAAGAATCTTCAAGAAAATGATTTTACTGCTTGATTGTAACTGTACTCACATGGAACTTTCTGTTTATTTTCAAAGAGAAGAAAAACAAAAATTTTAAAAGCTTTAGTATTCTAAACTTTTACTGCAGGTCAAATAGAAAAGAGCAATTAAATAATTGCAGTATAAATTCACTGAAAATTGCTTTTTACTTTAATGATTAAAATAAAGATGCATTAATTTTATTGACTAGAAAACACTTTCAAATTTTATTTATTTATTTTTTTTTTAGTACTCGGGATTAAACTCCGGGCCTAGCACATGCTAGGCAAACTCTCTACCATTGAGCTACACCTCCAACCCTAGAAAGCACTTAAAATCTATTTTTGTGTGCTTATGGGTTACTGAGGCATGCTATGTTCAAGCTATATCCCCAAACCCAATTTTGTTTCTTAATTGGAAACAGGGTCTCGTTAGGTTAATGAGAGTCTCACTACTTGCTGAAGCTCTCCTTGAACTTACAAGTGTGTGCCACCACACTTGGCTTTAAACCTATCTTGAATAATCTCAGAAAGAGGCTGACTACAGTATCTTTCTATACACAATGTCTTCTTTTCCTTACACCTTAATCTCTCTAAATAAGAAGGAACTGGTTTGCCGGGCATGGTGGCACATGCTTGTAATCCCAGCATTTGGGAGGCTGAGACCAGAGGATCTGGGTTCGCGGCCAGCCTCAGCTACCTAGTGAGGCACTCCGCAACTTAGTGAGACTCGGTTTCAAAATAAAGAATAAAAAATAGGGCTAGGGGTGTAGCTCGGAGGTAGAATGCCACTGAGTTCAATCCCCAGTACAGCAAAAAAAAAAAAAAAAAAAAAGAAGAAGAAGGAACTGGTTATATTTAATATGTGTCATTTATTTGATTTGATGTCTTACATGAGAATAATTCAGATTTCCCCAGGCCAAACCATGAAGAAGTTGCTGCTTTATATTCAGTAATTATATTTATCATTTATAACCTGATCCTAATACACAGGACCTAGAAAAAATACAAGAGAATAATTTTTATTTTGTTTCTTCCTGTTAGAAACTGACATATCTTGATTTTTAAAATTTGAATGAATGATCAAGTAAGAAGTGGGAAAATCAAAATAAGACTTTGGTATCTAGGTGACTGGAAAATTAGCATTATAATTCATCACAATAGATAAGCCCAGAGGAAAATATGTATATTGTAGTACTGAGGATTAAACCCAAGGGCATTCTCCCAGCCCTATTTTTTGTTCTTTATTTCGAAACAAGATATTGCTAAGTTGTGAAAGGTCTCACTAAGTAGCTGAGGTTGACCTGTGATCTTCCTGTCTCAGCTTCCCAAGTACTGGAATTACAGCATGTGCCACTATGCCTGGCTCAAGTATATTTTTATAAAGAGTATTTTGCTTTGTTACTAATGATTAATCAGTGCTTGTTCAGTTTAATATTTACTAAGTGCTCAATATGATGTACATATGTAAAGATGAGTAATACGCAAATCTTTGCTTTGGATAAGGCTATAAATGTAATAAAGAAATAAAAATACTTCAAATGTTCTTGTAATAGAGGATAAGTAAAGGAAGTGACACAGAAATATAAATATGGTGAGAGTTCAGTGAGGAAAAAGCTCCAAAGTATTCCATGTCCCCAGAAAGGTGTTCACAGAGGAATTTGACAGTGTATCTTGAAGGCCTTGGGGACACAGAGGGAAGGGAGGATATTCCAAGCAGAGCGTACACAAACATGAAGGTGGGAAGACAGAAAGGTGTGTGGGCTACATCTGGGGATCAGCAAAAAGTCTGATTTTATAAGACAATTAGAAAACTTTAGGGAAATAAGTGGAAATTAACCCAGAAAAGTAGTCAGCAGATAAATTATGGCAACCTTGAACTCCTGACTTTATTCTGAAGTAGTAAGGAGGTATGAATAGGATTTGAGCAAGGTGGAGTGATATGACCAGATCTGACCACCAGAAGACTAACATCATCAACTGTGGGGAACTTGGGAGAGGAGTCAGGAGCTCTGTAAACCCAGGCAAGAACTCACTGAGATCAAGGTGGGGGCAGTGACTATGGAAATGGAAAAAAAGGAAATATCGATTAGGTAGAGGAAACCTGGACAATTAGCCAAATGATTGTTTTTTACTGGGGGTTCACCCAGGGGTCGTCTTCCTTCAACCTACATTTCCAGCACTATTTTATTTAAATAGGATCTCACTAAGTTGCTGGGGGTATCGCTAAAATTCACAAACTGACCTTGAACCTGCAACCCTCCTGTTTTAGATTCCCAAGTACTGGGATTATAGGTGTGTGCCACCAGACTGGACTCGGGGGAAAAAAGTAACCATGTAAGAAATGGGAAAGTCAAAATAAGACTTTGGTATCTAGGTGACTGGAAAATTAGCATTATAATTCATCACAATAGATAAGCCCAGAGGAAAATTAGTTTTGCATGGGAGATTAATGAGCTCCATTTTGAACAAGTAGAATTCAAAATGCTAATAAGATAGCAAGAGAAAGAAGTCAAAAAACTATATCACCTTGGTTTTTTGTTTGTTTTTGTTTTTGTTTTGTTTTGTTTTGCTTTTAATGTAAGTAGCAACCTTGCACCTTGAAGCATCTTATGTGGTGCTAATCATCTGCCAAATCCTGAGAAAACATCTTGGTTGAACCCTGATTTTATATTTGGTCATAGCTCCTGGGTCTCATTTCACTCACATTTGAGATAGAACCCATCTTCCAGGTTCTTATTGTTTCTATCTACATTTCCTCATAACTCAAATAGTATTTGTTAATTTCTCATCAGATTTCTTCTTTCATGTCACAATATCCTAAAGTAATTCTTGTCCACCGAGTCTTATTCCTTTATCTTAAATTTCACAAATAATTTTTATTTTCCCCCTAACTATTCTGTGTTGTGTTTCTCTCCAGGTAATGTGCTGTTTTAAAATGTGTGTCTTCCCCATTTAAAATGAGAAGAAATAATTCAATTTTCCCTCAGTGCTGCCATCTTTTTTTTTTCATTGACATTTGAGAGCAAATGAGTCCTGCTGTCCTAGGACTGATTTGAATTTGACTTGACAAACTCACAAGCCTGAAAGTCCTTATCACTCATGTTCTCTGAATCTGTTTGAAAAAGTGTCACTAATTACCATACACTTGTAAGGGAAAAAAAAAACCAAATAAATAAAATGAATCTAAATTCAAAGTTCGTAGTGAAAGTCTTATCACTTGCTTTTCTTTGACGATTTCCAACCCTGTCCCTCTAAATTATTCCAACATGTATTTCTTCACTTAAAATATAAGTCAGGTTTAAATTTTATTTTGTTATCTAGTCTTCATCATTTGAAATCTTTTTTTTTTTTTTTTTTTTTTTTTTTTGCAGTACTGGGGATTGAACTCAGGGGCATTCTACCTCCGAGCTATACCCCCAGCCCTATTTTTTATTCTTTATTTTGAAACCAAGTCTCACTAAGTTGCAGAGTGCCTCACTAGGTAGCTGAGGCTGGCTGCAAACCTGGATCCTCCGGTCTCAGCCTCCCGAATGCTGGGATTACAAGCGTGCGCCACCACACCCGGCTTCATTTGAAATCTCATTGTGACAGTTTATGCATCCACAGTTCTTTTTACAGAATCCCAGATAAAATGTTATGGTATAATTATTTTTTTCCATCATATTGTAAGATCTTGTAGATGGGGGACCAGCCCATCTTAATTTTTATTTCCTCATATGTGGCACAGTACCTTACACATAATATGTGATCCAATGTTCAATGGAAACAATGTTTAGTGAAGAAATGAATGTATGAATGTTAGAGATAGACCTAATGGCAATCCAGGGATCCTCAGGAACACCATGGCCTTATGGCCACATCACAGCAGAGCAGATGGCATCATGGTGAGAGTGTATGTTGTAGTAAGAGATGAGAAGCCAGATTCGGGGGCCAGGTTCACTCTCTATAATGACTCACTCTCATGGGAACTAGCCAGGACCCCTCAAGAACTGCATTGATTTTTTCTGAGGTTGGCGTCCCCAGTGACCTAATTACCTCCCACTGCACCATCCTTCTTAAAGGTTCTACCACCTTCGGCATCACCACACTGGGGACCACGCTTCCAGGATAAAAGCCTTTGGGGAACACACTCAAAGCATATCCAAACCATAGCAGTTGGCTTCTTCCATTGGGGGTACTAAACTAGCAGAAGACGGAGAGTGTTAGAAGGTGAAAAGCCTGGAGTTGCCCACTGCTGTGCTTGGTAACTCATAAAAGGTCCTACCTGAGATTGAAGGGAAGGCATCAGAGGAAAACAGAGATAGAAATGGGGACAGAGGTTTCTGATGATATTGTTAAAGCTCTCAGATATTCAGATCTTGTCATGCTGCTAGTCAAGGTTCAATCTTGGCCTTTTCAGATTTGTGAACCAATTAATACATTTTTTTTTCCTATTTACCACATAGAGACATCCTGGTTAATGTGAAAGACAGTTATTACTGACAAATTTGAAAATGTTGAGTTGGCCAAATTGAGGTGATCTACAGGGTAATGGAGATTTCCTTACTTGAAACTATTCCTTCTGTGCTATGTAGTAGAAAATAGATGGTTAAACTTTTACCTATCAAAACCTTCAGATTTAGGCTATATATCTCCTTAGATTAGAATTTGAGGGAAATTGGTAGAAAAATGTCAGGTTACTTGAATATCCTAGATAATTCTCTCAAGCTTGTCTGTTTAAAAGCAAAGGAAGAATAAATCACAATCTTGCTAATGTGCACCTAACAATCCAGATTCGAAGAGCCATGAGCTTTGAAAATTGAGGAAGGAAAATTCTGCAGCCCATGACAAAATTAGTACACAGAAAACCAGAGAGGTTGACAACAACAAAGAAGAAAAGGATCTAGGTGAAGCTATGATATGATTCCCCAGGTCCTTCACAGGAAACAGGAGTGCTATTCCCTGCCTGAAGAAGATGTTAGTTAGGATATTTAGGTGAAAATGACAGCAACTCAATCTAATTATCTTAATTAAAATAACAGTAGAAAGAACTTTGCCTGTCATGCCACCTAGAGATATGGGGAAGATTAATTATCACTTTCAATTCCAACCAACTGCTCTGTACCATGATGAACTTTCAAGCTAAGAGCTAAAATATGGATAGAGGTTTAAGGCCTAATGCTAAGCAACAGAAAACACAGACTCTCTTGAGACAATGACTCAACGTGAGCTCAGGTTCCAGTTACTGGTCTATAGCATTAACCAAATGCAAATTAACTGGATGCCTTCCAAGGTTTTAGGAAAGTTTTCCTTCCAGAAAAACCCCAAGTTGATAAGCAAAGGCCCGGAAGTACTCAATCCCTATGCTTTCCCTGCTCCTCCAGAACTGCACCAGTAAGAAGTGCATTGCTAACATGTGTCAGCCCTTAAAAAATGGGGGCCTTCCCAATGTCAATATCAAATGAAAATATCACAAGAAGATAATTAAGTAAATTCCTTCATGATGCAGATTGACTGACCAAGTGGCTCACTGTCCATCTAAGACAGGCAGGAAGAATTTGCAATCCCCGGTGAGTGGGAAAACAGCTTATTAATTTTTCCCCTTTTCATATCCAAATGAGAATTTTATCGAAATTATACTGTATTTCTTCCATCATTGTCAACTGTGTTTGTTGTATGTGGTTAAGTAAATCTACCCCTTAGATAGCTGAAGCATAAGATGTTACAGCCTAGAAAGACAGGCATAAAGCAAAGATCCTGATCTAGAGGCACTTACAATAACTACTCAGGTTTGTACTTTTTAGAGAATAAGTAAATGTGGGTTTTGTGTTGTGTATAGAATAGTTTCATTATGTTACAGAGTAACAATGTATGTATTAAGAAAAATGTGGAGATATATGAATTGAAAGAACGTGTATGTGTTTGATGGACAACCAAGAGTTAAGAATGGAGGTGCACTGATTTTACTTACCAAGCATCCTAACAACAGAACCTTCTTTTTCCTTATGGGATTTTCCATTTCTAATGTGTGAGGTTGACACGGGCTGCCCTACATACTCTGACCTTACCTTTTACAAGTAGAAGCTGCACTTAATGCTTAGTATGCAAGACCCAAGGTACTTGAACAAATCAGCCTGAGGACTTTTGCTAAAAGCATTGGGAAAAGAGCATTTTTATTTGACTGACATTTCTGAGCTAATAGAATATAAACCTGGGAATGCCAATATTCATTTTTGCTACCACTTAGAGAGTATCTGAGAATGAACTCAGTCAAGAAGGCAGAGCTGAGAGGTGTGGAGAGAGAGATTCTTGATAACTTTGAGTGAGTACCGTAATTCAGCCATGCTCAGAGCTTCTAAGTACCATGTGCACGTCTCAGCTCTTTGAGCCAATAAATTTACTTTTCTACTTCAGTTCAAGATGTGCTTCTGAAACTTAGAGTCTTGGTAAACACAAATTTATTTCTGGCCTTACTCTCCACTTTAATAATTCAAACTTTTAATGTCTAGGTCTTTCTGTTATACAACATTAAGTTTCTCAGAAAAAGAAAGCTTTCACAAAAAAACTTCCTAATTTCTTAAAATGTACTTAGTTATCTACTTCATCCTAATATTATGAGAATTTCCAAGAAAATGAAGAGTTTAGAACATGCTCAATCCAATCATATAAGTAGAGTCACTGTGATTGCTTCAGAATAAGGGATGTATTGTAGGAAACTGAGTTCTCCAGCTGTGGAAGAAGCTGGGTAATTGACAGTCCCGAGAGCCAACAAGAGAACCAAGGAGTAGAACCCTTCTAATATGTTGGTGCAAATCAAATGCTCAAAATCCAGTGATTGTGCTGTGCATGGTGGCACATACCTTTAATCTCAGTTTTTGGGAGGCTGGAACAGGAGGATCACAGGTTTTAGGACAGTCTCAGCAACTTAGTGAGACCCTGTTTCTAAATAAAATAGGGCTGGAAGTGTAGCTCAGAGGTAGAATGTCACTGGGTTCAATCCTATTACCACAAGAAAAAGAAAAAAAAAGCCAGTAATCTCAAGGAAATTTGAGAAGAGTACCACATTTTACCACCAACTTAAGAGTGTAAGGTAAGGGGAGCTCTTGAGTGGTGTTCAGGATGCTACTTATATGGCTTTTGTGGCTTATAGCCAAGTATGTGTTGATGAACTAGACTGCTTTTAATTGTCTGGGTCAACAGTTGGGAAGATGAGTACTTTCTCCCTGTCACTTTGATCACAAAGATCTACAGGGAGTTCCCTACCTCATACAGAATTCTCTTTTGGTCAACTTTAACGTAGAATTGTACAGAGGAGAGGATTCCGGGAAATGTGGGTCCCAGCTTAATCAAGTTAATATATAATAACTCGGCCAACTTGGCATCAATGCACGGCTTTTTTAACCAGATTTCATAAACCACAAAACACAATTCACACTCCTGCCTTGCACAACCAAAAACATGCTCTCCCTCTCCCCAGAAGAGTACACACAGAATACCATCCTAGGGCCATTTCTTTTTTTATGAGTCACATTCACCTTTTGTTATACTGTCACTAAATACTGAACTATCATTTTAACCTCTAAGCACATCTTATTTAGACAGTAGAGACATGGAAGAGGGAAAGAAGAAAGGAAAAACGGTCAGTTAATATAGACACAAGTTGGGTGTTGGGTGTGGTGGTGGGCGTGGTGGTACGTGCCTGTAATCCCAGTACTTAGGAAGCTGAGATGGAGAACTGCAGGTTTGAAGCCAGCCTCAGTAACTTAGTGAGACTCTGTTTCAAATTAAAAAATAAAGACAGCCGGGCATGGTGGTGCACGCTTGTAATCCCGTACTTGGGAGACTGAGACAGGAGGATCACAGGTTCACAGTCAGCCTCAGCTACTTAGGCCCTCTGCAACTTAGTGAGACCCTGTTTCAAAATAAAGAATAAAAAATGGAGCTGGGGTTGTATAGCTTGGAGGTAGAATGCCCCTGGGTTTCATACCCAGTTCTGAAAAACTTAAAAGAAGACAAGGGGGGTTGTTTTGGGGGGCTTTTTTAAACTGGAGGTTGAACGCAGAGGCAACCTACCTCCAAGCTACACCCCTGGCCCTGTTTTATTTATTTATTTTGATGTTGGTTGGTTAGAACTGGGGAATGAACCCAGGGGCATTCTACTTCTGAGCTATATCCCACTCCTTTTTATTTTTTATTTTGTTTTTTTTTAATAATGTGCTTTTATTGGTGCATTATAGTCTCACATCATAATGTAAATCATGTTGACAGTGACATACATGCACATAGCACTTAGTTTTATTTTTTATTTTGAAAAAGGGTCTCCCTAGGTTGCTGAAGTTGTCTTCAAATCTGTGATCCCCTGTTCTCAGTGTCTCAATTACTAGGGTTATAGATGTGTGCCACCATGCCAGCTTTATTTTTTGTTTTGAAACGAGATCTTGCTAAGTTACTGAGGAACCTCTCTAAGTCGCTGAGGCTGGCCTCAAATCTGGGTCCTCCTATCTCAGCCCCCCCCAAGTACCAATATTACAGGTGTGTGCCACCATGCTCAGTTTATTTTTTTAAGGACTGTGAGTAACTGAATGCATTGGCACACACCTGTAAACTCAGTGCTTAAGAGGCTGGGATAGAAGGATCACAGATTTGAGGCTAGCCCATGATACCTTAGTGAAATTGTTTTATTTATTTATTTTTTTCTGGTACTAGGGATTGAACTCAGGGGTGTTCTAACTCTGAGCTATACCCCCAGCCCTATTTTTTATTCTTTATTTTGAAACAGGGTCTCACTAAGTTGTGGAGTGCCTCACTAGGTAGCTGAGGTTGGCTGCAAACCTGGATCCTCCGGTCTCAGCCTCCCAAATGCTGGGATTACAAGCGTGCGCCACCACGCCCTGAAATTCTGTTTTAAAATAAAATATGGCTGGTGATGTAGCTCAGAGGTAGAATTCTCCCCTCCCCCTGGTTTCAATCCCCATTACCAAAATAATAATAATAATAATAATAATAATAATAGTAGTAGTAGTAGTAGTAGTAATAATAAAAAGATAAAGATAAATAGGTCAAAATAAGGAAAAAATAAAACTGCTCTCACTTGTGCAAATGGGTATTTACAGTTTTCTTCTTCTACTAACCATTCCATAGTCTCTTTACTCTCAGAAAGTACCACAGCTAGTGGAGGTCTGTGCTGGATGGATACTCAAAACCTTCACTTCCCAAGGATTTGTACCTTTACTAATCCCACCTCTGTAGTCCAGATGCAGTTTTTAATTTAATTTTGTCAGAGGCCATGGGTATATCATGGCATCTCAAAGCATTTCCCTCACTCCAAACATATTCTTCTTTCTCCAGTGTATACCAACTACCCAATTCCCCCTGATGGTCAGGATTAATTACCCCAACAGAAAAAATAATGCACCCATGCTTTTTTTTTCCCCCCCAAACTGGTTAGGTGGCATCAGGAGTCTACAGTGGTCAGGTGTCAGTCTCAATAACCAGTTTAGTAAAACTATTACTTCAGTTTAGTAACACTGTTACTTCCCATGCCCAGGTGGAAATTATCCCTCCCTTAAGAACTAAGACATCCAGACCAGTAGTCAAAGATGGCAGGAATGAAAACCTTAAACATTGATAGCCATTCCTACATCAACCCCTTGAATTATAGCTATGGGAGGGACCGTGCCACATACTAGGCTCAGATTCATATAGTATGCCTAATCCTGAAGGGCATTAGTCCTTCCTGGTGTTGCTTTCCAGTTGGCACGATAACTGAGTTTATAATAGGTCATTCTAGAGTTCTATCAGACCAGCTGCTTCAGGGTGAAAAGTAGCATGCTAAAATTAGAGAATTCTATGAACAGGAACCCACTGCCATGTTAGATTATTATAAAATTATTATAAAACTTATTATAAAATAAGTTCCTCAGTCAGAGATAATTCTGGGTAGCATTATATGGTGTTGGACAAGGTATTCTATATGGATGACTTGTATTTAAAACAACCAGGGATGATGATTTTGGCAGAAGCGTTGGAGGTAGGGAAGGCAAGTCCATATTCAGGGAAACATTTATTCCAGTGAAAATAAAGCACCAAACCTTCCTTGATACAAATGGTGCAGGTAATCACCCTGCCAGCAGATAAATGGCAAGACTTCCAAGGAAACGGTGCCACATGAGTATCTCTCATCGTCTGTTGGCAGGCTGGACATTCAACCTGGCTGTGTCCACATCAGCTTTGTGCTGTTGAGCCCATGCGTAACCTCCATCCTTGCTTCAATGACTACTTTCTGAATTCATTTGGCTAGGACAGCATGGCTGAGGAAAGACACCAAATGATAGCCACAGAATGAATGGGGAGCTGCTGGTGCAACACACCAGGGAGTCCAGTAGCTTGGAGGAGCAGGAGGCCTGGAGGGTGTTCCGGCAGGTTGTGAGTGAAGTATGCTACTTCCGCAAGAGAGGCATCCTGCACAGGGACCTGAAGTTGCATAACATCCTCCTGAACTCAAAAGGGAACATCAAAGTCATTGACTTTGGGCTGAGCTGCCACTTCAAGGCTGGGCATCGATGACCACTGCCTGTCACACTTTCTGCTACAGCACCCCAGAGGCCTATAAGGTCAAGGATATGGCCCTGACATAGACTTCTGGAGCCTGGGGGTCATACTCTTTGCTCATTCACTGGCACCACCCAGGAGCAGCTGCAGAAAAAGGAATGACAGGGAAGGTACTTGGTGACCCTCACATCATTATCCAAGCACGATTCATTCTCAGCCATTTACTGACTATTAACCCGGACAGGAGGGCCATGCCAACAAAATCCTGGAGCATTTGTGGCTGAGACATGGTAAAGAGCATTCACCTCCTGCTAGGGAGCTGCTCTCCAAATGCCTGAACCCTGCAATCCTGAGAGTCATGTGCTGCCTGGGTTACGACCCACACCAGACCTGGCTATCAGAGTCAAACAGAATGCTTGACAATGCCATGGCTACATGCCTGCTGATCTAAGACCATGTGAACCACAGGGCAGGGGGCACCTTCCAGGCTGGGCCCGAGGTCTAGTGTGCTGTGCCACCTCCATCCCCAGCAGATCCTTCCACCTTCCCTCTGACGCCCCAAAGGAGATCCAGTGAGCTCGACCTTTGTGCCTTCCTGTTCCTGCCCTCTAAGGAGGATACACAATCAAGGCAGAAGGGCAGAAGAGTCAGCCTGCCTGCCATTCCCCTGATCTGCCGGCCAAAGAGGACCCTCACTCCCAGCACCGCCTCCAGCATGACCCCAAGCACATCCCCCCCTCCCCACCCAGGCCAGACCTGGAAACCCCATCAAGAGCCTGCCTCAAGGACCAGGGATGACAGGAAGGGCTGGAGGTGAGTCACCAGGAGGATTGTTATTCACATTATCTGTATCAGTTGCTGCTGTGTGCTGCCTCTGGAGTCAACAGTCACTCCAGAAAGAGGGGGGCAGAGGCACCCAGGACTACTGAGCAACAGAATTGCTCCAGAGAGACCAGGCAGATGAGGTAGAGGAAACCAACTCCCTGGATCATGATTTTGGCCAGAGTGGACTTCGCGGCAGGACGACATGCTCCAACTGCCATCTGCCGAGGCTTCACACAGATTTAGTCGAGAGGCCTGGGAGAAAACAGAGACTACTTTTCCCAGGAAATTCACTCCCCTTTTCCCTGAGATGATTCTTAATACATTGTTGTGAATTTTATAATAAAAGTGAGATGCTTCTTAAAATAAATAAATAAATAAAAGATGACTTATAAATAAGGGGGGAGTCAGCGGGATATGGTGGCACACACTTGTAATCCCAGTACTTATGAGGCTTAGACTAAATGATTGCAGGTTCATGGCCAACTTCAGCGATTTAGCAACACCCTCTGCATCTTAGTCAAGCCCTGTTTCAAAATAAAATAAAATAGGTCTGGGGGTGTGACTCAGAGGTAGAATGCCCCTGTGTTCAATCCCCAGTACCATAAAAAGGGGGGGGGGGGAGTCTTCTACAAAGAAAGCAAAGTTTGCTCCAAAACTGTTAAAGCTCTGTACAGGGATTCACTTTGTAGAGACCTGCCAAAAGTTCTACACAGCACCCTTTGTAACTCTAAACCCTCAGGCACTATCAAATCTCCTCCATCATATGGCCCAAGTCATGCAGCTGCTTGTATGGCAACTTGGGCTTTATACAGAATATTTTTTACTCTGGTCCTACTCAAAACTGGCAGCCTTTAGAGATACTTGGCAAAGGGATTGGAAGAGTATGTCCACGTTGCCTCCCAAACTCCAAAGAGACCCACAAAGCATTGTGGTTCTTATCTTTTCTTTTTTTGTACTGGAGATTGAACTCAGGGGTGGTCTACCTCTGAGCTATACCCTCAGCCTTTTTTATTTTATTTTATTTTTAAATAGGGTCTCACTAAGTTGCTGAGGCTAGCCTCAAGCCTGCCATCCTCCTGTCTCAGCCTCCCAAATGCTGGGATTACAGGTATGCACCACCACACTGGGCTGGCACTGGGTTTCTTTCTTAGTGTTAGGAAGGGCCAGATGAAGTAACTTGTCCTTTATTTTCAACAGGATACATGAACATGTTCCAGACTTCTAGACCTCGAGACGTTTCAGTTTCAACAAGGTGGCGAGCCACTGAACTTTTGCATGATATTTCTGAATTATACACACCTTTGAATGTCCAAGGTGGTGAGTTTTTCTCTTAAAGGCTAATAGGATAATAGCTTCTTCAGAAGTATCAATGCTAATAAAGGAGAGCTAAAAGATAGCAAACAGGATCTTCAAAGGAGCCATCAAGTTAAGTTCTGAAAAAAAGCAGAACCCTAAGAAATGGAATCAGATGATGAAGTACTGATGGCAAACTGAAAAATTACTGGGTGAGGAGGAGGCCTACAAAGTAAGAAACCACAAAATTAAGATATGAAAGTATCCTCTCACATCAAAGACAGAATGCCACATTCAGGACTCCATTTATCTTCTTTATGTTTCTTCCTTGCTTTTTGCACTTTCTCTCTCTTCCACTCTCAACCTAAATGCTGAATTTTTATCAGTTTGCCTTATTACTGATCAGTAATAACTATACCCTCAGCCTTTTTTTAATCAGTATATCAAGTTTCAATGCCTCCCTGCTGCTTACATGATAAAAACAAACTCAGCCAAAAGACTCCTCCAGATATGGACCCCAACTGTCCACACAGCATTGGCACTAACCCTTTGCCTCATGCAACCTGTTTTCCTCACCATCTGCAGAATATTTTGCGTGATTGCTCAACCGAGTCTTTGCACATCCTAGTTCATCTGTTCAGAGTGCTCTTCCCCCTCTTCTCAATTACTTGGTCATTCTCAAGACACAACTCAAACTTCTCTCAATTCCCTGATTCCCCTAAACAAGTGATTGGGTTCCATGTCTGGGTTCTGCCCACTACATGGCTCATAATTATTAGAGTGCTCACCACAACATTGCTGTTTTTCCAACTATATGTGTTTATCTTGGCAACTAGAACGTAGCAGCATAATAAACATTGATGAGTTAATGAATGGAATGATTTACTGCCTTTTGGTTTGCCCACACACTTCACTGTAGCTCCCTATCTATTTGCTTGCAATTAGCTTTTGATTTTATTTAAAATCCTTAATAGGGATTTTGGTTTCCCAAAACAACTATGTAAGCAATTATGAAAGTTGCTAGCAGGATGCTCCTTTGAGTTGATTTATTTGCAGGTCACTTAGAAAAGCCTGGTATGTAGTGATAATTAGTTGATTTTATTTGTTGTCCAAGCCTTGCATGAACCTTTATATAAGAAAGAGAAAGAATTGACCAGTTAACTAAAATATTGATTTTCTTTTATAGATTACTTTGTTAAAATCATGAATAATAGACAGAACCCTCTGTTAAAGTCCTGTTTTTTAATAGTCACTGCATGACTTTTAATAGATACCCATGACTGCTCAGTTCTGCCCACCATAAAATGAGGAGGATTGTTACTGTCCATGCTACAGGTGTATTGTAAATGTCAGTTTTTTTAAATGACTACAAGAACTATTTTGTGTGTGTGTTTGTGAGTGTGAGTGTGTGTGTGTGTGTGTGTGTGTGTGTGTGTGTGTGTGTATGTGTTACTGGGGATGAACCTAGAGACATTCTACCTCTGAACTATACCCCCAGCCTTTTTCTTTTTCTTTTTTTTTTTTTAAACAGAGTCTGACTAGGTTGCTGAGAGTCTTACTAAATTGCTGAAGCTGTCTGTGAACCTGCAATCCTGTCTCAACCTCCCAAGTACTGGGATTACAGGCATGCACCATCATTCCCCACTTATGAGCATAATTTAAATATAAGCATTCTGAGTACTGTGAGCATAATAAACATATTGGTACATGCCGGGAGCCAGTCCTCAAAGCAGCAGTAGAGTCTGGGGTCAATCGTTAGGTGGAGATTGAGACGAGGTCGAGAGTGAGTGAGAGTATGCTTACACACCATGTATGTTAAGACGCATCTGTTTTAATTCATCTCATGAGTGATATTTATGCTCAATACAACAAGGTATACAAAAACAAGAATTTTTACAGCCTTGTTTTTCCCTAGAGTTAAGTGGGTACATTTTTAACTAGAAAGGCTATTTCCCATAGTGTTTGCTAAGATTAAGGGAGCAGCAGAAGTTTACAAAAATACAAAAGTGTAAATGAATTATTCTTTTAGTAGAGAGCAGAGTTAGAGGTTAACAGCGAAGAAGGAGGAGCAGGGGTAAAGGTTGACAGTGAAGAAGAAACTATTCATTAGATAAATCTTTCCTATTTGCTCAGGCAGCTAGAAGACGGCTAGTTAATAAGTTTTAGGTAAGCAGAGAGTTTGGCAAGCTCTCTGTCTTAAAGCTTACTTTACTTAATGATAAGAAACCTAAGTTCTCTTGACTCAGCTGCCGGTATTTGTAGAGAGTTAATGGATACCTCTGAGCCAGGCCGAGGCCTTGTTCTCCTTGATGACTAAATCTGTACAGCATCCTGAGCCTCTCAAAAAATCTTTTAATGTGGAAGCAAAGCCCAAATTTCCAGAATAAAATAATGTAAAGCGAGAAATGTCACACATCCCTTATTTAGCAGGCCGAGCCTTGCTCTTAGACCTTAACTGGTTAAGGTAACACCGCAGGTACATTTAGTGAAGTGTTCTGTGGACAATCTCTGTGCTCTAACACCATTTTAACATTTTATCTCTACCTGCGCAACATCTAAACAAAATAAGCACCTAATTAACACACATTTAAGTAACCACATTTCAAAGTCAATCATTGAAAAAATACCTAGAAAACTCAGAAACATTGGCTTCATAGTTGGAATTAATATTTTTTAGGCTAATATTTGTCTTCCATCAAAAACAAGTTATTTTTAGTCACAATTTTCTATTCTAGTGGTCCTCTCATACTGGCCAAATTCTAGCCCAAGTAAGTGCCAACTTTATATTATAGAGTTTTAAGTTGGCAAATCTAAGAAATCTGTGAAATGTTGATTTATGATTCTGTTTGAAAACTACAAATTCTCCTTTATACCTACTGACCTATGAATGCAAATGTTCATCACAATACTGAATATGCTGAGAATTAATTTTTCCTAAATTAGAACCACCTGTGTCACTTTGCTCCAATTGCATGAGTTATGAAGAGCTTTAGGCTCAATCTGGCCTGACAGCTGCTTTGAAATAGCAGGGCGGTGAAGCTATAATTGTGGTGACAGCAGTGGAAATAGGACCTCACATCAAGTGAGAATCATCCTACCATTTTAATATGTTTCCCTCCCCTGAAATCACACCTTCATATTGCTTTAGAGTTCAATTCTCTATAGAGAAAGTTGTAAATTAAATCCCTTAAAATTAGACACATCCATTCATTTCACGTGGGTTCATTAAGTTCTGAATATGTGGCAAAGGGCAGTGTGCTAAGTCCGATAATATAAAGAGGATAAAGGGTTTGCCGTATACTCAGGGTGACAGAGCTTTGAACAGTTCGTGCCTTATGGCAAGCGAGAAGTAAAAGCAATTCATTTCACCAGAAGGAAAAGGGCAGCGAGGGCTTCCAGGAAGGGCAGCCCTTGAGCAATCAATCCTGAGAGATGAGGATGCGAAGCCAATGAGTTCAGGTACTTCTAGTGTGAGAAGCTGTGTACATTTAAGGCCCAGGATAGCAATATGTTTGTGGATCCTGAAGACTACAGGTAATTTCAGCTCTTGAGAATAAAAATGAGTGTTTTGAAATGGGAGCAAAATATAGGGCAGTCAGAACAGCCTGGGGTTAAAGGGAAAGATTGTCGAAGTGGGTGAAGGAGAACACAGCAAGGCATGCTATTATCCTGGGAGTAACACAGCATCCTGTGGGCTTTGAATTACTGTATCAGTCAGGAGAGATTCACAGTAATTTGGACATGGAAAGTTTAATATAAAAATTACTAAGTATAATAGGGGACTAAGTAACTAGGAATTAACTAGTAAAAAGAATGGAGTCAGGCAGAGTGGTGCACACCTGTAATTTCAGTATTTGGGAAGCTGAGACAGAAGGAGGGTCACAGGTTTGAGGACAACCTCAGCAAGTAGTGAAACTCTCATCAACCTAGCAAGACCCTGCATCAAAATAAAAATAAAATAGGGCTGGGGATGTAGCTTGAGGGTAGAATGACTGGGTTTAATCCCCAGTGTGAAAGAAAGAAGGAAGAGAAGGAGGGAGGGAGGAAGGAAAGAAAGGAGGGAAGAAGAAAAGAAGGAAGGGTTCTAGAGATTACAGAAATAGCAAATATAAGGAGTAGCTGCTACCCCTCCCTTAGGATGAGATAGAGCTCAAGAGTGACCTACCTCTGCCTGCTTTCCAGCCCCCAGCCCTAAAGGCTTAGTTCCAGACCCTGTTAGAGAAGGCACAGAAGCGGCCTCCCTGGACACAGAGAGTATGCTGTGATGCTCCACTGGTGGAACTGGCTCAAAACCACCCTCCAGGATTCCACGGAAAACTATTTCTAGGGAGATGGCTCACTGGAGACACTATTAGAAATCTACCATATTGGGGAGATACTGAGGAAGCTGCTGGCTCTTGGGTCTTGCTGCCTGGCACCAAGTTCAATGCTGAGCACCAGAAGCTGCCTGCACCAGAAAGAGTTGAGTGCTGCAGAAGCCACCCACACTGCGCATGTCCAGCCCACAGTCCTCTTGAGGGCAGTCACCCAGCTACAGAGAGTGACGGAGGAATCCTTGCCTCTTATGACTTCTCAAACAGGGTTTCCCCCAATGCTGTGTTTAGTCTCTACCTTCACTGCCACTGCTAGAGGTGGTATCAGTTTCTGACCCTTTGTGGGTTCTTGATATTTTGTGATTCCTTTGTGTGGGGGTGAGAGGGGGGAGAGGGATCAAGCCCAGGGGCATTCTATCTTCGAGCTGTACCCCAGCCTTTTTTTATTTTTATTTTGAAACAGGATCTCACTAAGTTGCTGAAGTCCTCACTAAGTTGCTGAGGCTAGCTTCAAACCTCTGATCCTCTTGTATCAGCCTCCCAAGTACTGGGTGTTTTGTGATTCTTGCAGGAGCCAACCAAAGGAATACTCCTTCCTCTAGCCAAGTCTCTCCAGCACTCCAAGTGAGGAAGCTTAACATTGTGCTGGCTGCAAATGAAAATCTTTAATTTGCCCATCTCTATTCTTACAAGGCAGGCTAAAGGGCAAATTTAGAACTAATCCAGAGACAGCAGTGGAGAGAACAAAGAACAAACACAACATCAAGAATCAAATTAGTTGCAGGGATTTCAACAACACCACTGGCCTCTAGAAGCAAATAAACTAACACCTTCAAAATCATGAAGAAAAAACCTTTTCAACATAGAAATTGATACTCAGCCTACAGGTGTTGTGATAAAACAAACTCATTTTCAAGTATGCAAATTCTCAAATATTATATTTTCCATGCAACCTTTCACAGGAAATAAAGGATATGTGCCAAAAAAAAATAGTAAAGAAAGAAAAACAGGGGATCAAGGAAGCAGGACACTCAGAAGAAAATCAAGGAAATTCTCATCCACAGTAAGAATGGGAAACTCCTGGACAAATGCCCTGTAGAGTCACTACAGAACAGTTCAAACCAAAAAGAGAATGGAGATTTCCAAGTGGATGACTCCATTAAAAAAAAAACAAAAACTCATAGGTTACTTAATAAAAATGATCTAGCAGGGTGTGGTGGCACATGCTTGTGATCTCAGTACTTGGGAAGCTGAGACAGGAGGATCACCGGTTTGCAGCCAATCTCAGCTACTTAGAGAGGCCCTCCACAACTTAGTGAGACACTGTTTCAAAATAAAAAATAAAATATAGGACTGGGGGTGTAGCACAGAGATTAAATTCCCCTGGGTTCAATCCCTAGTAACAAATATATATATATATATGATCTTGGGGACGGGCATGTTGGCACATGCCTGTAATCCTAGTACTTGGGAAGCTGAGACAGGAGAATAAAATGTTCAAGGACTGCCTCAGCAAGTTAGCAAGGCTCTCTGCAACTTAGTGAGACTCTGTTTCAATAAATTAAATAAAATAACATAGGGCTGAGAGTGTAGCTCACAGATAGAGTTCTCCTGGGGTTAATCCCCAGTACCATACACACACATGCATATACACACACACAAATTTACTATGTCTCAACTCAATTCTATGCACAGTACATAAAATTGGAGTAAGACTGGGTTCCTAACCTCAAGGGACTCACAAGGCTCAAGCATAAAAGAGAATGGTGAGAAACACCTGAAACAAAATAGAGGACGTTGCCATATAATTGCTAGATGCGTAGCATGAATCACAGCGTAGAGAAAACATCTAAGAGTAATGTAATGAAAGTAAATGTTTTTATAGTTTAAAAGAGGCCACTCAATCAGGTTGCCATATCATTTCACTAATAATAGTAGTAGTAACAAGGTAGGATAGAAATAATACACAGATGAATAGAAAGGATACAAAAGGAAGGATAAGGAAATTGTGTGCTTGTGTGTGTGGGCATTCTACCTCCAAACTTTACCTCTAGGACTTTTGTTTAATTTTTGTTAAAATAATAGTTATGCCAGGCATAGTGGCACACGCCTATAATCCCAGTACTTTGCGGGGCCGAGACAGGAGGATCACATGTTACAGGACAGCCTTAGCAAAGGGTGAGACTCTCATCAACCTAGTGAGACCCTGTTTCCAAATAAGAAATAAAATTGGGCTGGGGATGTAGCTCAAAGGTAGAATGCCTCTGAGTTCAATCCCCAGTACCACTAATAATAATAATAATAATAATAATAATAATAATAATAATAATAATAGGTTGTTGGGTTGCTGAGAGTCTTGCTATGTTGCTGAGGCTATTCTCGAACCTGTAATCCTTCTATCCAGTCTCCTAAATACTGGGATTATAGACATGCACCACCATGCCTGGATAGGAAATATAATTTTAATCTGAAGTTTCACATACCTTTCCAGGCCTGCACTCCCCAAGTTAGTTCTTCTCCCAGACTTGTCACTCCCAAATTTTCAGGAATCTATAAATCTTACAGTTACCATAAATTCACTATTTTATGAAAATTGCCTTGTGCACTGTTAATTAGCCCACACAATAAATAGGTTAAGCAAAGAGAGGTACAATATTTGTTAAAATATTTAAAGGACTTTCCAATATCTGTGCATCAAATGATGGAGACCAAATGAGTCTAAGGAGCCTGAGGGTCACCAGATCAGCATAAACTCTCTTGTGTTCAGCAAACTGATGTCATCCCCACACACCTTCCCGTGCCCACCCCTCACCAAGTTTCCTTTAAAGGAAGAGCCTGGAGCCAGGTGTGGAGGTACACGCTTGTAATCCCAGTACTTTGGAGGCTGAGACAGGAGGATTGCAGGTTTTCCTCCAGTCTCAGCTACTTAGTGAGGCCCTCTCTAACTTAATGAGACCTTGTTTCAAATTAAAGAATAAAAATGGGGCTACGGGTGTAGGTCAGAGGTAGAATGCCCCTGGGTTCAATCCCCAGTACCATAAAAAAAAATAAATTAAATAAATAAATAAATAAATAAATAAATAAATAAAAATAGAATTTTAAAAAAGCCTGAAAAGCATCTTTCACTCTCCAGCCCTCATTTCCCTTATTTATTTCCTAAATATGCCTCTAACTGACACATCCTTAGATTCATTTCTGCAATGTTAGCCAAGAACTCTTACTTGTCCTTCCTGGACCTGCTCTAGTGACAGTAATAGAAGCTGTTATCTTTACTGCCCCCTCTGTACAAGACACCATGCAAGGTCTTTTACCCCCATCTTTTGATTTCATCCTCTAGTCTCATATTACATATTGGCTGACTCAACTGTAGTTTTACTATTACAGGGCTTCACATCGGTGCTGATGGCTGACATGATTCAGACTCAGCGAGGGAATAAACTAGATTGCATTCTTGGATATGAGTCACAGTGTATTTCTTTCTGTAGATGGTAGTCAAGAAGAGTTGGAAAGTCACTGCTGCCAGTTACCAGATTCTCATGACATTACTCAAATGTTCTTGGGTGCTAGAACAAGGAGATGTCTTTTGTCATGCAAAACAATGCTTTAAAAATCAAATTAGAATTATTTATCTATTTGGATATATATAGTCACCAAAAAGTATTTTTCTTGTTCTTTAAATAAACTTAAAATTTCCATGTGAATGAATTCAATGCACAATCAAAACGTGCTTAAGTATTGTCTTCTTTTGTAATTCTCCAAATGCTAATATTATTAATTATGCTTTTAATATATTTTGAATAATATAATTTCAACTTTTAATATTTTCTGCCAATTTAGTCATGTATGTCTGCCATATTTGCTTCTTTATAGCCTAAAATAAAGAATGAAAACTGGATAGTGAAATAAAATGTTATTTTTTTATTCTGCCATCCTATTATTGCAACACATCAAACAGTATCTGCATGTGATCTGAATAATTATCACAATGCCGATTCTAAGTTGAAATGAAATAAGAGATAACATAAATATCTAATGTCCTTTCCCCTGTTATTCTCTAAGTATGCTTTCCATTTCAGTGTCAGTTGACCATTTTGAGAAGCATAGGATAAGATTTCGTATGTGCTAAAAAACTTACTTTTTAATACTGCTTTGGAAATGCCTGAGCAGTTCAGAGTTCAACTGTTGCAAGTCCATAAAGCACTGCTAATAGTATAGGAGCTTTTTAAATATTCACATCAAAGTCTCATTAAAGTTTATTTTTATATTTAAAATTCGCCATAAACTTACCTTTTACATTTTTTTTCTAATGGTACTAGGGATTGAACTCAGAAACGTTCTACCTCCAAGCTTCACCCTCAGCCCTATTTTTTTTTTTTTACTTTGAAACAGGGTCTTGCTAAGTTGCTGAGGCTAGCTTTAAATCTGTGATCCCTGCTATTTCAGCCTTTCAAGTACAGGGATTAAAGGCGTGCGCCACTGCACATCTATAATTTAATGAGAAAATGAATTTGTAATTTAATGAGAAAATTATTTTGTGGTGCTGGAGATTGCTATACCCCCTGCCCTATTTTAATTTTTATTTGGAAACAGGGTCTCACTAGGTTGTTGAGGCTGACTTTGAACCTGTGATCCTCCTGTCTCAGCCTCCCAAGTACTGGGATAACAGGCATAGGCCACTGTGTCCTGCTCATGTTATTTTTAAATCATAGTAAACAATTAAATAGCTTTATGCTCTTTCATCTAAGTGTATATTAGAGCTTTATTTTGTTTTGAGGTATAAAAGTTGTTGTAAACTAAGCTGTGGCTGTAACTCCTATCCCCCAGCCTATATCTTTGAAATGCTAGGAGTCGCTTTAAGGATAGAAGTATGGTTAGTGATCTAGTGATGGGACCATGTCTCAAGATGTAGAGTTTAGGATATATTATATTTAACTGAGATCTTCATGTTATCCACAGCTGTGAAGTGCAACATCCTGGGGTTCAATAGATATTGGCAGTTTGTTCCTCTGCTTTTCTACTTAACCACCTCAAAACTGACTCTTTCTAGAAGAGGAAGTTGTTTGCAGGTTTAAATAACTGAAGACCTAATTTGACTCAGATAGTTTCTAGTTGACACTAAGCGACTCTATATTTACTGTTATTTGGGTGTTCTCATTAAAGAGAAATGAGCCTTTAAGAGAAGACCCCTGCTCTGAGAACTTCATCTAGAGCTGAGATCCCTCAACTCCATACTTGGGCACCTGGGGTGATCTCCCTTGGGTCTCTTTTTTCACTAACCACCCTGCTGTCCTGGATGCTGTTTGCTTTGCTTTGTGCTATAAACCTACTTCTCCGCATTTTCCAGCATGCTCCATTCCAACATCCAGGCCCAGATCTCAAAACTCCATATGAGTGTAAAGCCCAGGCAACCTTCTCATGCATAGGGAAAGCTCAGACACTGACTATTTGGGAAATGACTTTTATATTTTTTAATCATTGTGCGTGGTATTTAATATATTGTGTTCAAACAATGTAGCCTTAAGATTTTTAAGATTTTTAAAAATTATTGATGCTTTCTCTAGAGGCAACTATATGACTTTTCACTGATTTTTCTTTAGACATTTGAATAGAAATAAGGTATATGGAGCCAGGCGTGGTGGTACTCCGTTTGTAATCCCAGTACTTGGGAGGCTGAGACAGGAGGACCGCAGGTTCACAGCCAGCCTCAGCTACTTAGTGAGGTTCTCCACAACTTAGTGAGACCCTGCTTCAAAATAAAGAATAAAAATAGGTTTGGGGGTGTAGCTGGGAGGTAGAATGCCCCTAGGTTCAATCCCCAGTACCAAAAAAAAAAAAAAAAGAAATGAGGTATATGCATATAGAGTACAAAAGTTTGTATAAACATATGAATTTAAGATTTAAATACATTCTTTAAGTTTCAATGCTTAATCTGTTGTTGATTTTTAATGCCCCATTAAAAAATTACCTTATGATTAGATCACTATTGAATTTTCTTTGTATTTTAAAGTATTTACTTTTGTGTATATTGATAGATATTATTGTATTACTATACTGTCTTGAATATTGATTTCTGATTTTATTTATAAAACATTGACTAGAGTTTTATCATATAGTAAGTTCTCAATGAATATTATTGTTGTGAGGTTTTTTCTTTGTTTGCTTGGTTGGTTTTTGGCTTTTGTTTATTTGGCACTGGGAATTGAACCCAGGGGCATTCTGTCTCTAAGCTACAATGCAGCCCTTTTTATTTTTTATTTTGAAACAAGGATCTCATGAAGTAGCCGAGGCTGGCCTCAAATCTGTAATCCTCCTGTCTCAGTCTCCCAAGTACTAAGGGGTGCACTTAGACATGTCTTAATTCTCAAGCCTGTGTGCTTAATCCCTCACCAGCTGGCCTCTCTTGTGACCAGACAGCATAGCCATCTTGAAAAGCACAACCATCAGTAGGTGCGAGCAGGACTAAGAGAAGAGGCTCAGAAGACAAGAGGATATCATGTTTTACCAGACAGGCTGTGGTTGGAATCCAGACAATACTATAATTATTTACATAAACAAGGTAGGCAGCATAGCAGTCAAATTTCCATTGTTGTTGTTTTAATAGTTAACTATGTAATCAAGCCAACATGTCATATTTTGCTATAAATAATTATGAGAAAACATTTTTAAATGTATATGTATTGGGATAAAACTGCAAGCACTGCCTCACACAGGGCCTGGTAGTCAATGATGGGTTCGATTTTCTCAGGGCAATATCAACCTAAGACAGGGCTCATTGAATGACTCATCCAGACCCCATGACAGATAAGATTATGCACCTGGTAGGAAACGACCTAAGACAGTCACAATCCTTCGTGCATTTTAAAATAAAAACGGGGGAGTTGTGTGAGCCCAGCTGGGCCTTTCCCTCCTGGCAGTTGCTATCTGCATATATGAGTAATCATACTGATTATTCTGCTATGGCTACTTTGGCGTCTCGAAATCTGGTGATTGCTCCTAGGATGCGTAGATGAAAGACCCTCCTACTTCTTAGAAAGTAAATATATGACTCTAAAGGTTTATGGTTTTATGACTCTAGAAAGTTTGCTTGACCAGGCTATGTTAAGAATGTGGGCTATATGTGGAAAACGAAGAAGTGGTGCTAATTGTGCTCTGACAATGATTGATATGTCGTAAATGTATATGTAACCCTGTTGTATTCAAGAAATGTATAAAAAATCCGTGCTGAATTATAAAAAAAATTTTTTTTAAAGTATATGTATTATATAAAATGAATTCATATTTAAGCATATTTTTAAAAGAACAGCCAATAGTTTACAAATATTTAAAAACCAAAATTTTGAATTGAGTACTAATAGTCAAAACTGACTGAAGAGGTAACCTGGATTATAAAGTCCCTGATGACAAAAATAAATTCACTAAAATTTTATTTTACAAAGACCAAACTGATTCTGTAGACATAGATTGACTAAAAACAGATCTCTACCACAAGATTTTTAAAAAATCCTTGTTTTGAGAAAAACAAAAGAAACAGGTCTGATTGAGAGTTTCAAATTTAGAGAGGAAAAAAGAGAATTGGATGAGGATATTTCATAAATTACCCCTAATGCTAAAGATGCAACTTCTTTCATTAAGAGCAAAGTTCACCATTATGATTGCATTATAGCAACTATAAAATTTCTGAATTAAGTAATATACGTGTTTTGAATGAAGAGGATATCACTAATCTGGAAAAACTATGAATGAATTTTCACTAGAAATCTTTTCTTGGCCATTTTTCTGTGAATCCCACATGTGTAGAAATAATACCAGTATTTTAAGTTGTAAGTTATCCTTTCTGAATCTTTTCCTTTATTTAAAAATGAAGATTTCAAGCCAGGCATAGTAGTGCATGCTTGTAATCTCAGCATTTGGGAGGCTGAGACCGGAGGATCCGGGTTCGAGGCCAGTCTCAGCTACCTACTGAGGCACTCCGCAACTTAGTGAGACCCTGTTTCAAAATAAAGAATAAAAAATAGGGCTGGGGTTATAGCTCAGAGGTAGAATGCCCCTGAGTTCAATCCCCAGTAGCACACACACACAAAAAAAATGAAGATTTCAGCCAGGAGTGTGTTATGCACCTGTAATCCCAGTACTTGAAAGGCAGAAACAGGAGGATCACAGGTTCTAGGCCAGACTCTCAGCAATGTAGAGAAACTGTTTCAAAATAAAAATAAAAAGGACTGGGATGTAGGTCAGAGGTAGAACATTCCTGAGTTCAATCCCCAGCATCAATAAAAAAAAAAAAGAAAGAATAGAAAGAAAGAGAGAGAGAAAGGATTTCTGTGGGGATTCAAGCAGGGTTACCAGGGGAATTAGCTATGAGATACATACACTGTATATAAAATTTACTATAATGTAGGAATAGATTGAATTATCAAGGAAAATTATTGCTATTGGTATTATTAAAAGAACTATATTATTTGAAAAGAATTAAATTCTTTTTCACAGATAGTTCTCACTATGTTGATCAGGTCAGTCTCAAACTGGTGAGTTCAAATGATTTTCCAACCTGTCTCCCAAGTATCTGGGACTAGAGGCACACACCACTGCAACTATGCTGAATGTGAAGATATCCATGAATGAGGTGAAATTAAATGAGGATAAAAAGAACTACTTATCTATAAGACAAAAACTTTACAGAGTTCATACAGGGCTGAGAGGGGGAAGGAAAGAACTATTCATGACCAGTTTATACCCAATTTCTTAAGGCCATTATAAGAAAATCAGATAAATTATATTTTTACAACAAAATAATTGTGTTAATGAAGTTGGGCATCAAATATTCAACTTACACACCTTAGCTTCTTAATCTAAAAGGGTTCGTGATAATCATAGCAATAGGTGCCTTTATTGGATGCCTGAGATCCAGTAGGCACTCCTTTCCTACAGATGTGCCAAAGACCCTCTCAGTACTGTCTCCTATGCTTTTCCCCCTTCTTGGAAGATGCGATCTCCAGCTCTGCTCTGTCTTCAGCTCTCA
>PVLC010013932.1:0-40491 GCA_004027655.1 Graphiurus murinus | reverse complement strand
AGAGAATTCTCTCCGTGTGAGGAATCAATTACTTCCACTGACACTCCATTACTGGCCCTCCCATCCTAGGAGTCCAGATCGAGAAGGAAGGTGGCAGAGGGGCTGGCAGGGAATTTGAAGAGGGCGGTGGTGAGGGTGCGCGGGGGCCTGGGGAGTAGGAGGTGGAGGGCAGGGGGGCAGATGGAGACGACTGACTGATTCTGGCCTCCAGCTTGCGCTTAAGGGCACAGAAAGACCTCTCTTTCCTTGACTGCCCCTGTCCCCCCCGCACCGGAGGTGACCACATGGCAGGAAGAGGCAGAGAAAAGGAATAAAAAGAGAATGGAAAAGAAGAGGCTTGTCAGTGCTATCTAAAGGAATCAGAGAGGCCCCAAATACCTAAGCACTGGACAGCAGGTGACAGCTCGAGGCAGCCTGACGGGTGGACAGGCAACTTTGGGGTTGCCTGGCTTCCGATCCAGCCCGGCCATGGCTACTGTGTGATCTCTCAGGGCCTCAGGACCTGCACCTGCTAAGTGGGGAGGATTTTAGGCCCAGTATCTGTGGTTGTGGAGTCAAACATGAGCAGCACCTGACGTCTGGTGAGAACTCAGTAAAGATTTGCCATTATTGTCTGGCTGACAGTCTCTCCACACAGCCTACAAACATATAGCTGAGTCAGTCCCTACTAGTAGAGCAGAGCAGAGCAGAATGGGACAGAAATACATATAAAGTCTGCCAAGATGCTTGACTACAAAGCTAGGAAAAAGACATTAAAAAATCATGTGGATTTTCTTTTATCATGTAGAGTCCTTTGCTGCCCTCCCAGACCTAAGACCAACTCATATCTATTTCTTTCTCCTTTTTCTTCTTGTTTCTTTCTTTCTTTTTTTTTTAAAGAAATTAATTTTGACCCAGCTTACATTTTTTCAGGGATTTTCCTTCTAGGAAAAAATTTTTTGATTATATAAATGAAATACAACCATCCTCCTTGCAATCAACTGAGACGAGTTGTGAGACACAAGGTCCCGTAATGAAGGACGATTATGGAAGCTTTTTTTTTCTACAAGAAAAGACAAGGGCAGCACATATATGTGTGTGTGTGTGTGTGTGTGTGTATATATATATATATATATATATATATATATATATATATATATACATATACATATATATATTTTTTTCTGGGATTTTTTATCCAGGCAGAAGTAGAATGGAATTAAATTATCTTTTAAATTTCTCTTCATCCAAATATTTAAATCCCCTTTGCCACTAAAATGGACAAAACAGAGAGCCCCCCCCCTATATATTAATCTCTATTTTTTTTTACAGGGCTCATGCCTACCAGAAAATATACAAATCTCTTTTTAGAAAAGTCTAATGCCTTTCCTTGGCGTCTTTCCCCTCTCTGCTTCATCCCTTCCACACCTGAAGCTCCCACTGAATTTCTGAAGACGGACTCCCAGCCTGTGTAATTATATGGGAGAATTACAAGGAGTTACATGGGGTGAGATGCGGCCCTCTGGGATCTCTGGGTTCAGGGAAGGTGCCAGGGTTGAGAGGCAGAACAAGTGGGATTGTGTATGATAAAATCTCAAGTGATTTTCCCAATCAGAAGATAAAACGCATTGTTAAGAAAGACATCCACAGCCCGAGCTTGCATGGAGAGCGAGGCGATTGCAACATCGCATATTTAAAAACAAACTGCCAAAAATAACCATTGTCCCAACTGCTCTTTAACCTTGGGAAGAGGAGGAGAACAATCTGTGGGTTGTTTTCCTGCTCCTGGGGCGAGCTGAGGCCCTGGGTGGAGTCGGGGTCAAGGTCCGAGAGTTTGGGGTTAGCTGCCCGCCCGGCCGCAGAGCTGCAGTCTGCAGGCTGGTTCCCTTGTTGGCACCCGCAGGTGATGTGTTCCTGTCATTAGCGGGGGGTTTGTGGCAGAACAGAGAAGCATTACTGTGTACTGGCTCCTTGGGGAATGGGAATCTTTCTGTGTGTAAATCTGTCACGATGTCATGAGTAATCCACCCGAGGGTTCCTCCTGAGTGAGCACGAGGCACCCTCTTGCACCTCGGAGAACGGCTCTGCTCTGTTGACTTTTCAGAGACTTCAGTGGGCCTCAGTAGAAGCCATACTTCTCGTCGGGCAATCTGGCCTTCCACCCTCTTCCCACTGGGAAGAAGTGGGTCAGAGAGAGCTTGGGCAGGAGTATATTGACTTGATCCATCCTGGTACCTGGACTCCCTCAGGCATTAAACTAGGTGTCCCTGGACATAGGGTATGAAGCCACAGAAACCCTACAGTGGACAGGGAGAGGAGGGCTGCTGGGTTTCCATAATCTGAGTCTTTCCTGCTTCCTGGCCACAGCCCCTCTCCTACGGAGATGGGGGAAGTCTCCTGGCCAGGAAATAAAGTTCAATAGCATTGCTCAGGCACCTCTTTGCCAGGAAGAGGGTTTGCATCAGCAAGTCAGAGGGCAGTCCTTCCTACTCTACCCTCACGATGCTCTCGGGGAAGGAAACAGTTCAGCCACATCCAATTGCAGGGCCTCCGCAAGCCATCAGACGGGCCCCTGTTCTCGTCTTTGAGCCTGCTGCTCTCTGCCAGGACCACCAGTTGTGCACAACTCCCTTTTCTTGGCACCTTGAAGGTACCACTCTCCTCCAGGGAGCCCTCCTTGATCTCCCAGCCAAGGAGAGGCTGGTCCCGGGTGTGGTGGGCTCACATAACAGGTCCACATCATGTCCTGGCCAGAACCTGCAGGGTGGAGGAGGCAGAGCACAAGTACGAAGAACCCCCATTGGGATGTTCGGTGTCTGGCTGCAAGTATCTTCTCTGACATTTCTGCGAGTGGGGCCCACAGCCGGTTGGTTAACTCCTTTGAGCCCAGGGTTTTTCATCTGTAGAGTGGAAAATGGCCCCTCCCAGGTTTTTGTTTTGAGGATTAAATGAGACAATGAGTGGAAAGTGCTTAGCCAAGTAGGCCCAGAGGCGATGCTCCAAGTGGCAAGTGCCCTCTCCTGGCCTTCACCTCCTGAGTGCTAAGCTCCATGGGGGCCACGGGCAGGGCCACCTCCTCCCCACGTGTCCAGTGCCTGGCACATTGTGGATGTTTCATAACTACTTCCTGAGAAACGAACGAAGGTGCTATGGTCATTTTGTTGGTAAGGGACCCAAGTCACAGAGTGACATTCGTAGCCTATCCTACTGCCCCTTGGCCTGGGATTGGGCCCTGGTATGGTGTATCCTCCTATGAACAGACAGGGAAGACAGACCTGTGTATCCTCCAGTGCAGGTCCATGTCATGCCTGCCTATGCCCTGGTTTCTCTACTGTAACAACATCACTAAAAAACAGTCACCTGCACGCACCTGCCTAGCACCCTCCAGGCTGAGAAATGAAATACAGGGCCGTGCCCTTGGAGAACGTACATGATCAGAACATAAGATGGCCACCCAAGAAGAAACACAAGCAAGTCAAGTTGATATAAAATGCTCTAAGAGCCAGGCATGGTGGCACACACCTATAATCATAGTACTTGGGAGGCTGAGACTGGAGGATCGCAGGCTCAAGAACAGCTTCCGTAATTTAGTGAGGCTCTCAGTAACTTAGTGGGACCCTATTTCCAAAAAGTAAAATCGGGCTGGGGGTGTGGCTCAGAGGTAGAATGGCCCTGGGTTCAATCCCTAGCATCTCTCTCTCTCTCTCTCTCTCTCTCTCTCTCTCTCTCTCTCTCTCGGCTTATAGAAGAGAATTGGAGGAACCAGGAAGCCGGAGGAGCCAGGGAAGGTGACTGCAGCTGAAGTAGCAGAGGAATGGAGAGTCTGAGCACTGGAAACTCAGGGGGCTCCCAGCAGGTGTGTATTTGGTTGTTTAGAATGAAGGGTGTTTCCTGGACAAGGGGATGCTGATGGTGGGGTGGGAAGGGGCCAGCTTAGTGAGATCTGCTGTCTTCCCTGTGTTTCCTATGCTCAATTTATCAACCTGGGAGGCTGCTACTGTTTTAAGATAGAGTCGCCTACTTTGTGAGAACTAGACACATCTTTAAGACTTAGAGGCCCCTTCTATTGTAAATAAATAGGAGAAGATGCACATCTTGTTTATCTAGGACACTTAGCCAGAAGCCAAATATCCCAAACTTTAAATATCCAAAGTGTGGGGGGTGGGGAGATCAGAAGAAAAGATTCTGAGCATCTAAACCAATGCTGAGAAGCCCATGTGCTCTGGATTTTACACTTTGTCGCTTGGAGTCGCTTCCCAGTCCCAACTCTGCTATGAGCTTGGCTGTTTGAAGCAAACTAAAAATGTTGGCCTGGGGATTGCTCTGGTTTGGGGCAAAGCTTAGACCAGGAGCCAATCTTCCCAGTATATGTAAGACCTCCTGAAGCAATATCGATACACATGAAAAAGTAAGAACGAGTGAGAAGAAGGAGGCTGGAAGGAGGCAGGCCGACTCCTAACAGGAAGAGACAGCAAGAGAACTGATGGAAACAAGTCCCAAACTTTCCCAGGACAAAGCACAAAGATGCTACCACAGTTGCTAATTTATTGTGCATCTATATAAAGGAGGCAAAGTCATTTGGAAAGTGGTTGTCATTATCAGAGTTTTGTAGAAGGGGAAACAGAGGCCTGAGAAGTTTAAAATGTCAACAAAAGTTCAAATTTAAATCTGTCTGAAGTCAGGCATGGTGGATGGCCCATGCCTGCAATCCCAGTATGTGGGAGGCTGAGACATGAGGATGGTGGGTTCAAGGACCGCCTCAGCAACATAGTGAGATGCTCAGCAACCTAGTGAGACTCTGCTTCAAAATAAAAAAAATAAAATAGGGCTGGGGGTGTAGTTCAGAGGTAGAATGCCCCTGGGTTCAATTCATGATACCACTAAATAAATCTCTCTGATTCAAATATGACATTACTGGGCCTCTGTCACAAATAGTGAAGTTTAGAATTAGAAGCCTGAATCATCAAGAAAAAATGGACTCCCCTTACGTGTTGTCTTTGAGAAGATGTGGGAGTGTGGCACATGACTTAAAAATGTTCTTGAAAGCCGGGCGTGGTGGTGCATGCTAGTAATCCCAGCATTCGGGAGGCTGAGACCGGAAGATCCGGGTTCGCAGCCAGCCTCAGCTACCAAGTGAGGCACTCCACAACTTAGTGAGACTCGGTTTCAAAATAAAGAATAAAAAAAATAGGGCTGGGGGTATAGCTCGGAGGTAGAATGCCCCTGGGTTCAATCCGCAGTACTGCAAAAAAAAAAAATAAAATAAAATAAAAAGTTCTTGACCAGAAACTCTTTAAAAATGAACTTCTGGGAATTTTAAATGGGTATCTTTTAGTATCTGGAAATTTCGCCTTGATGTGGCACTGTTCTTCAATGTATGGTAAATGAAATAATTTTCTACCAAACAATACTCATGACTCATTAATGAAGACTTCCTTACGAGGTCTTTAGCTTAAGACAGATTGTTTATATCCTATAGTGGCTTTTGCACTTCCTAGAAATCTATTTCAAGATACCCATCCAGAAATGACCAGTTCCTAAAAGTCTCCATTCTCCTGATTTGGGCTATTTGGTTGGGACGCTAAGATGGGGGGTGGGCTGCCATGCCTGTTTGAGGACTCACTAGTAAGCTGTGTATGATGTGCTGGTGAGTGTACATTTTCAAATTTTGGAGACGGAAAAACCACTCAGCTTTGTGTGTTCCTCTAAAACCCTAACATTCAGCCTGGTGGCTGATGACTCAAGAGAAAGGCTTCTGTCTGCCAAAGCAGCAGCTCTGAGCATTCTCTGCTCCCCAGGGGTGAAGTGGCTTCTCTATGTTTTCCCAGACAGCCCTGCGTCCTGCCCTTTTGCACAGGAACCTGGCAATGCCACGGTGGCCTGTGGTTTCTGCTCATCGCTGCTAACCAGGCCCCAGGACGGCCTGTGGGTGCCCAGGGCTTAGATCCCTGTGGACAGCAGGAGGGAGGAACCAGAGGAAGCTCTGCAGAGATGGTGGTACCTTGGATTGCACTGACTCAGGCCAAACTGGGGCTGTGAGTGAAATTTTCCAAGCAGACAGCAAACTTCTATGGAACAAAATTAAAAGTGGAGGTTAGGGGGAAAGATCTGTCTGGGGTTTACTCTGCAACAACCTTGACCTGACCTTTGGGATGTAGATTTCAAAGTACAGAGAGCCAAGGACTTAGAGGCCAGGACCCAGGGTAATCCCTTCCTATCAGGGCCTAGGTCAGGGGGCAATCCTCACAGCTAATCGTGCACGTAGAAGGCAGACTACCAGGGCAGGGTAGATGGGCTGACTACTGCCTGTCCTCAGAGCTGGGCTGACTTTAAAACAAAAACCAAAATCTTTCCTACTCATTTCCCCTTTTTGCTAGGGTGTGGTTCCTGCACATTACCATCAGAAGGGCAGTTGAAGCTGGGACGGCTTTCTTTTGGGAAGTATCTATATTATGACCCTTGAGAGCCAAATCTGATTTGAAACATGCCCCAAAAGTAGAAGGAGAAAGGCACTAATTTCCTTTGGTAGCAAGTGCTCTGCAACCTCAGGAGCTCCCCTGGAACAAAAATCAAGTAGAGAAGAGAGAGGCTGAAGGAAAAGGAGCAATGGCACAGAGCGTGCAGGACTCCAATTAGATTAAGCATTCCCTTTCACAGGAAAGTTAAAGAAGGCAGTGGAGAGAGGGAAGCTGATTTATTTGGAATGCAAATGTCCAGGGGAAAATGTCAAAAATACCTTGAAGAGTGAGAGGCTAAGAGAACCAGATGTGTATTTTCTAAATATAAAAATGAATAAGCCAGGTGTGGTGGCACATGCTTATAATCCCAGCATTTGGGAGGCTGAGACCGGAGGATCTGGGTTCGCAGCCAGCCTCAGTTTACCTAGTGAGGCACTCTGCAATTTAGCGAGACCCTGTTTCAAAATAAAGAATAAAAAATAGGGCTGGGGGTATAGCTCGGAGGTAGATGGCTCCTGAGTTCAATCCCCAGTACCGCAAAAAAAAAAGAAGAAGAAGACAGGAAAAAAAGCAGGAGGAGCAGAGGAGAGTGAGCTTAGCATAGTCCTTAATTCTGACAATCAGAGTTTTCTGACAAATTGGCACAGGGGAAAGAGACTCCAGGAAGATCTTTTTTTCTCTGACCTTCCTGACCTCTTAGGTTGAAGCCAGAGCTTGGGATGGGGAGTGGGGAAGAAAACAGGAAGTTACTTAGTGAGGTTGAGAAGCCAGGAGATAGTCCTTAACACACCTGTTTCCTCTGCTCTAACTCCACAAGGGGCCCCGTCTGTGTCCCCTCTGCTGACAAAGGCTCTAGTCACCCGTGTTCTTCCATCCCAAGGGCTCAGCCCTGTGAGGGGAAGGGGCTGTAGCCCAAAACAGGACAGGAGCATGCTTTTCTGGCCTTTCTGTATTTCAAATGTGTTTGAAGCCATGCTCACCAGCTCCGGAGTTTTTTTCCTTCCAAAAAGCTCTGCCTTTTCCCAGTGCCACTGTGAGTATACATCAAATGACCTCTTAACAATTTCCCCTCGAGATGTGCTGGCATCAGCATAACAGAATTTGGCCCTCAGTCGAGAGAGGTGCTTAGTCAAATTTCTCTGAGCTTAGACTCAAGCTCTGGGCTTTATGCTTCAGTGTGTGCCAACCTTCTGCAGGCCAGCCAGGAGCACCAGCTCCCAAAATGCCTTTTAAAGAAGCGCTTCTGCCGCAATTCTTGGTCAAGTTCAGTGTCAGGGAAGCAGAAGCCTTGAGATGCTGAGCCAGTGTGTCGGGGTGGGCATGAGACAAAGCAGAACTGACACGTTACCTGATGTCATCCATCCATTCAGCCAAAGGTGGCCCTGGGATTAGAAATTCCATCTTATGACTCTTGGTCACATGTGGCATCCATCCGGGAAACCTTTTGGTTTTCAACAAAGACTACCCCTTGTTAGGAGAGAACCATTCTGCAGGTGCAAACTGGTCCTGGGAGGACGATAATGACATCGATTCCCTGACCTCACGGTCTGGCGCTGGTTAAAGAGGAGCCTTGCTTCCTCCATGCGATGCGGAGGCGCTGGCCTGCACCTGGCCTGTGCGCCAGGGAGGCCTGGGGGTTCCCCTGGCCCCTGATACCTCTCCCAGCAGCTGGCCCCTATGTTCATTTTTCAGGTCTCACAATGCTTTGGTCACAAAGAATACCCGGACTATTTATTAATCACATGGGAGCACTAAACACTTAGAGCACTTAGGGCACGCTGCAGGTTCCTGTTTGGAGCAGAATATGATCATTGACAAGCTCTTTTCTGCACAGAAAGCTTCACTTTCTTTCAATGAGAAAAGAAAGTAAGGTAGAGTTCATTAGACTATGCACACATCTGCATTCTTGACTTTGCAACACCTCCTGCTTCCCCACCTTAACTTACAGGGATCCTGGTGCTAACATGCCATTTCTTTTTCTTTCTTTTTTTTTTTTTTTTTTTGTGGTCCTGGGGATTGGACTCAGGGGCATTCTACCTCCGAGCTATAACCCCAGCCCTATTTTTTATTCTTTATTTTGAAACAGGGTCTCACTAAGTTGTGGAGGACCTCACTAAGTAAGTGAGGCTGGCCTTGAACCTGGGTCCTCTGGTCTCAGCCTCCCAAATGCGGGGATTACAAGCGTGTGCCACCACGCCTGGCCTAACGTGCTATTTCTAAATCACTTACAAATGTCTAAATATTTCCAACGTGGCAGAATTGATGTAACGTAAAAACCAGCTGAGTCGCCCCGGATGAGTGACTCAACCTCTCTTGCTTCAGTGTTCTCATCTGCAAGATAGAGACGGTGATGGCACCGGTTTCCAGGGCGTTTGTGAGAATCGAATGGATTAATATTTGTAAAGCAATTAGAACAGTGCCTGTTAAGGCAATCCATAACACCAGCTTTGAGACACTAACCTGTGCAGCATTGATAACAAGAATCCATAAGTCTTAGACCTAGCGTTATAGACTCAGGAATTTATACTCTCTCTTCCTATATGGGAACCAGCTGCCACTCCATACAATAATGGGCTGATCCTCCACAGCTGGAGGCAGAGGAAGTCTCCACTTGGGAATCTGGCAACGGTTTCATTAAGGAAGCTGGTGGGACTCCTCGGTGGGGCTATCTCCAGGAGGAAGGAGTCCTGAGGTAGCGTCTTGCCGCTGGCCCCCGCCCCACGCAGGAACCCTCCCCACCACCAGGTTTTTTGGAAGCAGGACACTATACTCTAAGGTTGCTCCAGCAGGTGGCTCTGCCCTCCACACTGGGGTAAACCCCACCTTATTTCCCCTGAAAATGAAAGTCATCTGGAAGTTTCCCTCTGGGCCATCATCCATCAGGCCAACAGAAGGAACCAGAGCCCAGGGGCCAGGCTGGTTGGGAGTGGGAGTCTCCCCCCCCCACACACACACACAAAGTTCAACAGGGTGTCTCTCTCTTACTTGCAGTCGTGCTTCTCGATTTCAAAGTGAGGGTTGAAGTTGAGGACAATCTTCTGGTTGGGTTCGGGGGCGTAAACGATCCACTCGCAGTTCTGGAGGGAGGGGTAATCCTGGGGGTAACCAGGAGAGGTGATGTAGCCAGCATCTTTGGAATTCAAACGACCTCCACAGGGTGGGTCTGGAAGAGAAAGCAAGGACCCAAAGAACTTCAAATACTTCAAATATGTTACAGCCTTTGCCACCACCCCCCTCCCAGTGGCTGATTAAAACTATTTTACAGGCCTTTTATGGCAGGCCCAGAGACTAACCTACTTACTCATTCAATGGAAGAGATTATTTCAGCTCATCTTTCCCCTACCCACAGGACCACACACACCACACACACACACACACACACACACACACACACACACACACACAGTATTTCAGAAGCAGTCATAAATATTCCCAATTACATGGTCTGAGATTATGAAAACAAGAAGGCTGTGCGTTAACACGCCTCCCTGCCTCTCCCGGTCTCCCTTTCTTGGCCCATTTTCCTCTCCTCATTCAACATCCCCCATCTCTATCATATCTCATAAATCCTTCATATTCTCAGTGTCTCCCAGGCCAGGCAGCCAGCAGTCAAAGCTCCAGGAACCAACAGTCGTGGTTTTGTGGTGCTGACCCACAGTGAGCCTGTTAACAATTACAAAGTGGGGCAAGGAAGCACTTTCAGCTTTGGGCCAGAACAGACCCTGGAGGGCAATTTCAGCTTTTTCTTTTTCTTTTTTTTTTCCTTTTTAAGAAAGAAAAAGCAAAACCTCCAAACATTTAATTCCATACACACAGCAATTTGATTTATTATTTCATTATACGCCGAGTGGAAAATTCTGTTTTGGAGAATCCACTAGCTCCCGCCTCAGAATTTCGACAAAGGTGCTTTGTGCTGAGTGGCTTTTTCCCTGCTTTCTGCCCACCGTCCCTCCTGCCCAGTCGCCACCACCAGAGTGTGCTGCTGCTTTGTCCAGCATGGCTTGAAAGGGGACTGTGGTGGGGGAGGGAGGAGCTGGCTCCCCCTTCCCTGCAGTGCCTGACTGCAGGGGAACAGCCTCCGATGGGCCAGGAGGGAAGGGGCGACCTTCAAAGGCAGAAAAGGTGGGCGATGACATTTGAAGAATCTCATCTATTTGGGAGTGAAGTTCTGTAATCCCTAGCGGGGTTTCTTGGGATCTGGGGGGTTTTGGTTAGAACAGAGAGGCACAAGAGACATGGAAATATCCAGAAGCCTCTTGGAGACCTTCCTGAGATGTGCGCGTCTCTTAGCATCAATCACGATTTAATATCGCCATCTGCATGGAGCAGCATGGGCCCGTGAATTATGTATGACAGCTCAGCAGCCACCCTCCAGGACGGGGTCTCTCTCCTGTGTTCACTCTTTGAGGGAACGGGTCATGCATTTTTAACTCTACAGGTGCACTTTACCATTCCCGGTGTCTGTTGGCATTACTGTCGTCCAGGCCTCTGCTTCAGATTACCAGCCTGACAGGCTTTAAATGCATAAATGATGGGCACGCTGCACAATGGGGCTTGGGGCACAAATCCACACAAGTAGCCTTTTCGGCATTGAGCCTCCAAGAGCTCAAACTGTGCCCTGTTGAACTGCCCAGAATCTAATGGATTCAGGTCCATTTCCTACTGGGCGAAAAACAAAAGCGAGCCATTTCCTCCGGCTAGCAGACACCACACCATCCTCTACCTAATGACCCTGCACCCTCCCCAGTCCAGGAGGACAATGGGCCTGTCCCTCCCACCCAGATGCAGCCACCCTTTCTGACAGTCAATGCCTGCAGGCTTTCTGGGCACCCGCAGCACACTCACCACACTGGGTACCCAATATCTTCCAGCTGGTCACTCGGTAGCCCACTGGTCCTGGCTCATACGAAACAAGGCTGGGAGTGGCCCTCTGAGAAGGCAGAGGTGTGGGCACTGAGATCACCAGCTGCTCTGACTAACTCAGCAGAAGAAGGAATTTTTACCAGCTATTTTGCAGAAAACTGCAGCCCTGCCACCAACTCACCCCAAGCTACACTTTTTGCCTTGGAACTCATCAGAGGAAATCTGAGCTGAGCTCCTGTGTAGTAACCCTTATGGTTTCCACATCACCCACACTCTCTCCCTCTTCCTCCACCCTTTCCCTGCTTCTCTCCAATTACTCTTGAAAGAAGGATTTCTCCCCCTCAATTCCCTGAACCCCAGGCTTAAGCTTTTAGTAATAAGACCAGGCACACAGATCAGCAATGAAGACAGGAAACTTCCTCAAAAGGGTTTATACCTCATCTACACTAGGAGTGATCATTTCCTCCACTACCAAAAAAAGAGAAAAAAAATTAACAATATCGTCTGTCCCATAGCTGATAGTCTGTTCTTTCTGTTAATATTTCACTTAACCACAGGAAAAAAGAGTAGCCCATTTCACTTTTTCTGCTCTTTATCTTAAGAAAATCAAAGCACCTACTGAAATATCTGAGAACTCATTAAAACATCTGATTCAGTTGTATATAGATAACCTTTTCAATACCCAAACATTTATAAACTAACATTCTTGTTTGGATTGCATTCACACTCAGAAACATACACAAACATATATATTGAACATACATCAATTACATATACATATCAGTGATTCACACTCTAGTCCTGTACACACGTTCACACCCTCTCATAAAATATCACACATCATTTACACAAATATATATCCACAAAGATAAATACTAGAATTTCTGTCTCTATTTTTCTTGGAGAGAACAGAATTCTTGAAAGCCATCAGTAAAAACAGTAAAGAAAACACACTTAGTCCTTCTACTTCTCTTAATAAGTGATCTTTCATTTCCAGGGTTGGGGTAGGGGGTTTTGTTTCTTAAATACAAACAGGCCCCAACAGAAATGAGCTAGAATTTCATGTGAAGAGCTACACCATCCATTACTTTGTAGGCCTTTATTGTGTTCCAAAATGAACTTCATGAATGCTTTCTGTCGTCTTTTGGAGGAGCCAAGCCCAGGGAGAGCTGAACTCAGGGCAAACCCCTTAAGGCCAATCTCCATAGACAGAAAGGAAATTGACCCTGTTGAAGTTGGAACTAGTGAGCCTGTTTGGTGAGCTGACAAGGGACCTCATTCTCCAACTATTTTGTGAATACCTTTAACCTGGGGCAAATTCATTTCCCTAAGAGAAGTGGCAAAATCCAGGCCCAGAAAGTTCAGAGCAGTTTCCTCCTCCATCTGGAAGGGACCCTGAGGGATGAGCTGGGTCAGGTCAGAGGCCCAAAGGTGAAAAAAACTGGTAGGACACCTCTTTATGTAATTTCAAGGAAAAGAACACTAAATTCCAAATCATAGAGCTCTGACTTGCCCCCATCATGGCTACTTAGGTATTTTCATTTCAAATGTAAAATATCAGATAGTTTAAATTTTTTGATGTCTCTCTATGTCCCCCCCACCCATGTCCTTGTTTGCTGGTGGCTGGAGCATCACCTGACTCTGCCTCCCTTTTAGGAGCTCCCTGCCCTAGAGAACCTTAAGATAGATTGCTGGTTCCTGGGTAATATTTGTTTTTTAGGAAGTAGTAAGAAGGGGTAAAAGAAGAGCTTTTAAATATCTGGTCTGCCTCCAAGGGAAATTTAATTGAAGTTGTCTTAAAGGGCCTGAACTTAACAATGATATTTTTTAAAGCCAAGCCTGACTGTACCCAGGGAATTGTGGTGACTGGCTGGGACAGGTTGTTGTGGAAGGTGTGTGGGGGGCGGGGGCTACCAGGAAAGGGAGAGCGCGACACCCTCACAAGGAGGGGAGGAAGCTCCTGGTTCATAGCTCAGTTGAGCCTCCTGGGTATCACCTTGGTTAAGTTGTAGCTTAATGAGTGGATTGCATTTGGTGAGCAGCTGTCAAATATTTTTAAAAGTGGTGCTTTTCCCCCTTGATCAAACTCTACCATGAACTTCAACGTACAAAAAAGGTGAAAGCTGAGTTCTTGGGCCGGGAAGAAGGAAACCATCAGCTCTGGAGTCTAGGTCCTCGGTCTCCCCTCATCCCTGGGGCTTCTCCTGGAACATGATTTGAAACTCACTGAACTAGAGCTTGGCTCCCTTGTTACTTTATAATGCCATGGAGAAGAGGAGAGTGGAGAGATTAGGAGACATCTATTCCTTGTACACAGCAGTCCCCCCTTATCGGCGGTCTCCATTTCTGTGGTTTCAGTTACCTGTGGTCAAATGGCATCTTTATGGCTTTGCTGCAGCTCCACGGTCCTTTTTCTGATATATTGTGGGAAGGTCAATTAGTGGCCTAATGCTATGTTACACCGCCTATGTCACTCATCTCGCTCCATCCTATCCTGTACACAGTGTATCACCTCACAGAGTCACCAGAAGGACGAGTTCAGTGCAGTAAGGCATTTTGAGAGAGGCCACATTCACATAACTTTTATTATAGTGTACTGTTTTAATTGATATATTTTTATTATTTTTGTTAATCTCTTAACTGTGCTTAATATATGAATTGAACTTTACCCTAGAAATGGATGCATAGGAAAAACTTAGTATATAGGATTGGGTACTCTCCAAGGTTTCAAGTCTCCACTGGAGGTCTTAGATGCATCTCTTATGGACAAGGGGAAGGGGGCTACTGTGCACCTGAGGGCATTGGGTGGAGGAAGGTAGTCAGTCTAAGTTCCCCTAAGACAATGCACTTTATTTACTTTCCAATTTATTACTTTTACTCCAGTATATCCCTATTTCTACAGCACTGTTTTCGTTGAGTCATTAGTAGCAATGCAAAGAAGCGCTTTCACTTACTTAAAAAGAAAGTTGTCACTTCGCCATTTCACTCACTCTTCCAAGGAAGTTGACTAGAAATATCATTAGATAAGGATTAAAAAGCCTCATAATTGAGTTTAGTCTCATGATTGGCAAGGTAGGTGATCTTGGTTGGGGAAGTTAGTTTTCCTCATCTCTGAAATGCAGAGAGTAATCCAAAAACCAGTTCCAGTTCTAAAATTCAAAGCCTACATAATGAGGTGTGGAGAAGATCCTATAAACCATAGATTGAACCCCAAATTCCAAAAATTCTCTTCCCTGCTAGACAATAAGACATTTATTCAAAGTGTTACCCCTGTTTTATTTGCCTGGTGAGCCTGAAATAAAACTTGGGGACCTTGGGATGAACATGTCTGCCTTACATTAGGGAGAATTCAAATGTCTGTTTTAATCACATTAGCTCTAGTGACGTGAGCTTCTTTTCTTAACTGAGACTGCGGCTGCGTGTTTATAAATATTATGGATACACAGTTCTGTGTGGGAGCATGTCAGCAACAGGGATGCCTGAAAAGCAAGACCAAAAGGAAAGTCTTCAGATCCCTCACCCGGATCATCTTGGTCCTTTGCTTGGGGTTTTCACTAAATTTTGCTCACTGACCCAGGATAAGCTGTTTCTGAAGAGTTATTTCTGTGAGCTGAGGCTGGATTTTGTTTTATTCAAAGCGACTTCAGCCTGTCACAAGACAGTCTCATAAAATCCGTATCTTGGCTTAAGCTGGGAAGAAATGAGCCAATCCATCAGCCCAGGAATGCGGCTGTTTGACCACTTCCTAAGGCAACGGGGAAGGGATGCAATCTATTCAATTTATGGGCGGGTGGTAGTGAGTGATGCCCCTGCTAAAGGCCCAGCAAATGGAAATCCCTATGAACTTGAGCAGTGATAAAGTTCAAATCTGAATAAAAGAATCATCTGAGAGGGGAGGAGACAAGTTTCAGGCAGCAGGAGAGGAAGCCGGCCCACTTCCATGGAAAAGCAGGAATGAAGCAAACTCCCTCTTTCACATCTCCAGTGAACTCAACGAGGAGACAACTGGAAATGGGGTCTTGAAATAGGGCCCTTTGGATGTCTCTTCCTCTCAATCTAGATTCTAAAAATGAACCCTCATTTAATCGGTAAAATGTAAGTTTGATGTGATTACCTCCCCTGACCTCGAATCATGCCACCTGTGGTAACCTTGTTATTTGTCATCTTATATCATAAACAAATGCAATTCCAATAGGGCAGCCGATATAATGTCATTAGTTTATATTTATGTCCACTCTTTTCCAGCCCTCGTTGCAAATGCAATTTTGATGCCATTGATGAGAGATCTGGGATTACAATTCCTGACCATTTGGGCAGATATTTGGGGAAGGAAAAAGGAGAAAAATATTTTTGAGCTCTCTCCAGAAACCAAAGGAGAGAAAAGGTAATAAAAAAAATATATATGTATGTATAGTATATATGTATATATATATTCATATGTATATAGAATACATACATATTACATACATAAAGAACATATATATATATATGTCATTTATTTTGATTAACTGAAGCTTATGTTGAAATGTCAATGGTTCCCCATTGGTTAGCACACGAAGTCCAAACTTCAGGGCCTTGTGAGTTGGGTCTTGTATTGAACCCAAGATATTACTTCTAACTTTATTTGTAATTATTTCCAACTACACATTCTAAACTGCAGCTTCTGAGTTTTACTCCCAAATAAATCCAATGTTTATTTCTCTTCTCTCCCCTTCCCCTTCTCCTGGCTCTAAATCTACCCATCTCTTCCCTTCCTTGCCCCTTACATCAGTGGAGGTAGGGGTAGTCTTTACACAGTCCTCACAGGCTGAGGCTCTTCAGCATCTTCTAAGGACTGCAAGGGTTAAGGATCTTATCTGTTCTCTCTAGACTGGACCACCAGCAACTCCAGAGCATGAGACCTCTCCAATCCAGCTTTGGCAAACCTTATAAGATCAAACCCAGAGACTTTCCCCACAGTCAGATTTAATGAATTAATAACTTAAGAATGAACTGAAGTAATACCAAAAGTATAACTAGATATCACAAATTCTGAGAGCCTTATCACAAATTATTTTGCTTATCCCCCACCCCCTTCCCACCAGCAGCTGTACTTAAATTCAAATTATTTCTTAGTGGTGAACTGAGAGTTTAACATGTCTGGGATAATAATACCTAGGCATAGATCAAGATGGACTTAGTGTAAACTATATCTCCTAAGATACCCTAACTTTAGCTAATGATGAAGTTTAACAGATGCATACATTTTAATTCTAATACTAGACCTAATTTATCCTGAAGGTTTTTGTTTTGTTTTTGTCTCCTAACTCTCAATGGCAAGTTCTACACTATTTGTTGTCAGCTGCACCAGGAAGATATAAACTACTATTTCATCACTAAACCACTGGCTACTATTGGATTTTCTCTTGCCTGGCTTCACCTCACTTCTCTCTACTCAACCCCTCCCCAGGCCCCTATCTCTGGCCCGTAATATGCCTTTGGGGCACATCTGTTTTATTTTTTTCCCCTTCATCCAAATAATTATTATCATTCAGTCCAGTAATTTGCAATTCTCTTTATCTTCTGTGCTGAAAGACCCTCCAGAACCTGATGCTGGCTATCAAAGCATCTTTGGAGGCAGGGAGCAGGGTACCAGGGACATGCGCACCCAGCTGGCCAGCAGCCCTGTCCACCGAACGCGATAGGGGAGAACTTGCCTTTTGTTATTCCCAGCCCCCTCCCATTTTTCTGGATTAGATCATGACTCTTTTATGAAGACCCAGAGGGAAATGGGATTATTAAGAGTCTTGCTGGGTAAAAGCTATTTTGTCTTTCTGACGACTTTTTTTGAGTTCAGCTGCTGAGAGGGGCCTTAATGCCAAAGCAGAAGTTATTACAAATTCAGGAGAGCGCCTTAAACACAGTGTTCCCTGTTGAGCACACTTTCAGTGATAAAGGATGGAAAGGGAGGAAAAGGAAAGAAGAAAGAGAAATTAAAAAAAAAAAAAAAAAAGCAGAGGCGAGACCATGGAAAACAGAACAAGAAAAAAAGCAATGTGGAAACATAAATCTAAGACAAGAATCCAGGAGAGAATATCCATCTCTGAACAACAGTGTGGTGAGATATAATCTGGCACTTATAAAATGCAGACAAAGGTTTAGTAGGGGAGAGCTGAGAATGAATAATTATTTACTTATCCCCCCAAATCTCATAAAAATGAAAAAAAAAATTTCCCACAATGGTTAAGAGTGAGTTTTCTATGATCAGGAGATAGCTGACACCACTGACAGCGTTGTGAAGGTTAAATTACTTCAGAATAGGCTACCTAGCCAAGCATGGTGGTACACTCCTGCAATCCCAGTACTTGGGAGGCTGAGACAGGAGGATTGTAAGTTGCCTCAGCAACTTAGTGAGACTCTCAGCAGCCTAGTGAGACCCTGTTTCAAAACAATACAAAACAAAACAAAAAAAAATACAAAGAGCTGGAGTATAGTCAGGAGGTAGAATGCCCTTGGGTTCAATTCCCAGTAAAACACACACACACACACACACACACACACACACACACACACACACACACTTCCTATGCGTCAAATAAGCTTTCTGTGTGATCTGGCATAGCACAGCCACCCTGTGGGGTAGGGATTACTAACAAACACATTTTACAGATGAAGAAACTGAGGCATGAATTGATAAAGTACTCTGATCACACAAGATACTTGGATCACAGAGCTGGCCAGTGGCTGAGTTGAACGTTATGTGTCTCCACTGAATCAGAAGCCAGGAAGTCCAATGACATCCCTCAAAACTTCCCAGTGACCAACTTATTTGGTGGCATTTAAAGAAAGACACGCATCTAGCCAATTTGAAAACTCCTTTTCCTCCGTCCATGCCAGCAAACTATTGGTGTGAACAATGAGAGATGTGTTCAAAGCTGGGGTGTGTGCAGGCTGGAAGCACTTAACACCTTCTCCATCCCTGCACACATGGTACTCAGCTCCCTGTCATCCTGAGCCTCCTCCCTGTGTTCCGGACCCTGTACCCCCAGCCCCAGGCAGGGGGGTGGGGATTGGTGGGTAGAATGTGCAGGTCTGAAATCATGTATCACAACATCAGAGGATTTTTGTCAACACCCATTTCTCTTTGCTCTCATCCCTACTCTTCCCTCTCTGAAATGCCACATTGTTATTGTTCTACTGGATAGGAGCAGCATTTTCAGAAATGGGGGATTTATTTTTATAGCACAGCTGGTCTGCCAAAGGTCACATAATTTGGCAACGTTCCCAGTGGTTAAAAATTAATTTCTCCTTATTAATACAACCAGGGTCCCATAGGATGGGAGCTCAGTCTTATCTAAACTTGACAGCTTCTTAAACCTTTAGAAGAAGCTTTCTCCTGGAGGGTCGGCCGCCGTACAAGGCCAGTGTGTCCTGCAATCCAACCCCACTGGATCCTGTTAGGTAATGAAACCATTAAGCCCTCAGCCATCTCTCATCAAGGCAGATAAAGCTGTGAAAACTGCTGTAGGAGCCCCAGTAAAACTTCCACGGCTGCTCCCAGGAATGGGTTAAGCAGAGTCGTCAGCATCAAAAACAAATAGCTAAGTCCTTACCTGGAAGGAACGGTACAATGACTCACTTCTGGGGGTCAAAACACTTATCTGCCACTCAAAGTGGGTGCCTCATTTAGCAAATGATGGTCAGATGTTAAAGACACCACAAACCAATGCCCAGATGTCACGTTTCAGGCCCTTTCGTCTCAATTCAAGAAGCTTCAAAGTTTTATGCTTGTCAAAAGAATCGCAACCAATTTAGTGATGGATCTAATTGGCTTTTATTTACTATGCATGAATAAGGCAACATCTCATTCTACAAAATCAGAATAAAACTCTCCTGAGCTGAGTGAACAGCAGCATAGGCTGGCTGATGCAAAGTTACTTTTCAGATAGAGTTAAGGCAGAGGGGGCTTCCCTATCATGGTCCAGGCAAAACAGGCCCCTTTTCGTTGGTTGCTGTGACTCTTGTGTTCCTGTTTTCTGCTTGCTTGTTTGGTTTTGTTTTTTAAAACTGGCCTGGTTCAGAGTTTAGTTTGGTAACTAGCACTAAGCACTTCACTTCCATTCTGGTTTGGTTTGGTCTGCTGGAGCTTAGTACAAGAGGCTAGCTTAAAACAATGGCCTGTAAATTTTACTTAACATGCCTTTGTTCTTTTTTTTCTTTTTCCCCCCCGAAGGAAAATCTCCCTCCTACTTTCTAACGTCCTCCCAAACTGGATCTTTGGGGAATATATTCTGAAAACCAGGTAGGTACCCGTGAACTCTGCTCTTGAATTCTGTCAAGTCAGAACTGTCGCATACTTGGGTCACTCCAAGTCGGTCCATTCTTTGACTGCTGTAGTGAACCACTGAATGAGATGAAAACCAGCCGTCCTCTGATCTGTGGTGTCTTTCAGGCTGCCCCTTACTATTCGTTCCATTGGTGCCTCATTACCTATGAATTGGCATTTGGACTCCTAAGCCTTTTCTGTACCTTGAAATTAGGAACTGGCCTTTTTGTTGCAGAATGTGGGCTCCACACATCTGACAGCAGGGGCCTGGAGCCATTTGGTAGACAGCAGGAGTCCCGTCTGGAGAGCCTGGGTTCCAGTCTCTCTTTCTACAGCCTTCCAATCTTTCATTTCACCAGTTGAATGCTCTGTGGCTTGATATCTGAGGGTTCTACAGGATGACATCAAACTTCAAACCCAAGGTGCTGCTGGGCACTGCCAGTTCCTCCAGGCGCACCTCCGACATGTAGGGGCCTGCCCTGGGGCCCGCAGGAGAGTTCCCCTTTCCTCTCTTTTGCACTCTGTGCTCTGTTGGCAACTGGCAACAGCTGCCTACCTCCAGAGCCTGCTTCTGGGGAAAAGTTCACTGGGCACTTATATAATGTGGGCATGAGACCAGTCTCCAGAGCCCAGAGCAGGCTGTCCCTGTAGAATCTATTTGACAGTTTTACTTGCAGATTATTTTGCTCACCCATGGCCATCCCACATTACAGAGAGACTAAAAGAACTGCTCTTCAAACCCAAATCTGGCGCCTAGACTGTTATAGCTTCTCTTTTAGGATTTGTTTGAACTCAGACCTGTCTCCCACAGCCAATTTACACCTCTTATCTGATCATCCAGTCCAGACTGAATTGACCGAGTCAGCCCGTGTCCATGGCAATGGTGTTAAGCCCAGCGCAGATCAAAGCTCCCCTGGCCAAGGGAGGAAGGGTATAGTTATTGGGCCCGGGTTCTTTTGGCCCCAAGCAGTGGGTCTCAGAGGTGGGGACATTAGAGTTGGAAATTGCACCGTCTAAAGAACCCATTGTCAGGGCCCGGGTGATTTCCTCAGCAAAACCCACCCTCTCCCCCCTCCTTGTGGGTCGTGATTAACTCTAGCTAAGCGGAGTTTCGTGGCCAGAGCTGCTGCGGAATGGCTAGCGCCAGGGGGCTCTCCTCTCTGCCTGAAACTGAAAGAAAAGGAGGCGGAGGGAAGGAGTCAAGCAGGGCGCACACGCCAATAAACCAGAAAGTCGAGCCCCTACCCTTCCAGAAGAAATCCAACCGGAGCGGCAGAAGCTGCAGCACAGATGGGCGGGATGCCCTAAGCGTGGTCGAGAAACAGATTCCCACGCCCCCACCTCCCAGAAGATTCCCCGAGGGGCGACCGGTCCCCTCCATCCCCCACCCCATCTTCCGATCTTAGCTCTACCGTTGCCCCCCACCCAGCTGCCGGGCGCCTGGGACCGGGTGGGAAAGACTGGAGGCGCAGACAGCCTGCGGCGAAGGGTGGGGGCAGCCGCTTAATCACAGCGCGCCTCGCCTCCATTAACTTGTGTTGATATTAAAAAGAAATCAATCAGTGAAAATGAAGCATTGGCCGTGAATACTATTTCTTTTTCTCACAAGGAAAAGCAAAGAGAGAGAGAGCGAGGCGGCGGGGAAGGGGGTAGAGTCGCAGGCGACTGCAGTGGGCAGCTCCCGCGGAGAGCTGCAACCGGGCTCAACTTTCTGGCATTGGGCAGCGTCAAGGAAATGCCGCAGGCTTCTCCCTGGGGGTGTCCTTAGTTAGGAGGAGGAGGAAGGGACGAGCCTGGAGGAGTTGGAGGCGGCCAACTTCGCGGAGGCTTTAGCCTCGGTTTTGCTTTCGCCGGGGATATTTTTGCCTAATAGAATGTTTATGGATTGCTCGGCTCTGTTTCTGCTGCGTAGCCCAAACAAATCGATGCGGCGTTAGAGACGGCGCTGGAGGGTGGGGTGGGAGGGAGAGCTGGGGGGCCACCACGTCTCCACCACGTGGATGCCCGCGCGCCGCATGCTCTTCACCTGTTCCAGCGCACTGGAGGGCGCTGGGCGCGCAGAGCTGCTAGACTGTGCTGGTTGTGCGCATTCCTGCGGCTCTGGCTGGCTCTTTCTCGTCTCTCTCCACCCTGGGCTCGAAATCCCACCCCAGCTTTCCGCCACCAAGCTTGGCTGGCGCCTGGGACTTCAGCCTGGAGCCCCAGCCCCTCCGGGCCGGCTCTCCCGGGGCTGCGGCGAGCATGCGGCGCAGAGTGGAGCGCGGGGGCAAGAGGGGGCGCTCGGAGCAGGACCAGCCGAGCGCTCCCGGGTCCCCGAGCCGCTGCCGGAGGAAGGCAGGCGGCGGCGCGGCGCTAAGGCGAGGCAGCGTGAAGAGGAGAGAGGAGCCGGGTGCGTGGCGCCCATGCGGCCTCCCAGCCGCTAGCCAAGCTCAAGGGGCCGCGCGCTGCGACCACCAGGTTGTTTCGCCCAGTGGCACCGCGCGCGCGCGCGCCTTCCGCCCTTGCCCTTTTTACCCTGATTCCTTCTCGGAATCAGTTCTCGCAGCGGCTCGCGGCGGCAGCCGGCCGGCGGGTGCACACCGGGTGAGTCAAAGGTCTAGCGTGGCCTCGCCCTTTGCCGCCCGCTGCCAGCTCCCCGGGTGCCAGTCGGTTGCCCTGGCTGGAAGCCCGAACAGCCCACGCCTGTTTGCCTTTCGGGGAGCTGGAGAGTATCTACTCTGGACAGGTCCCACCTCCGGGTCCCATCCCAGGTCTGAGGCTGCCCGCGGCCTCCGAGGGGGTGACCCGTCCCTCACTCTCAGCTTCGGAGCTTCTTTGGAAGTGACGCAGCGCGGCCAGGGGTTGGGGCGGGAGGGGGCTTTGCAGAGAGCGCAGGAGGCAGGTGGCGGAGCGGGAGCGGGTCCGAGCGGGTGTCTTACACACACGTACACACTCCACGCAGCGTTCAGGGACAGATGTGCGAACATCTGGGGTAAGGAGATGGCTCCTGGGTCTTCACAACCCCTCCCGCTCCGCACAGCACATGCACCTCAAGTTTTATGTATGTGCGCGCACTCGCACTCCGGGGCCTACCGGAGTCCGTGCCTGAATACTTAATATACCGTGGACATTTTCAGCGCGGGTGCGCGGGCGCGCACACGCACGCGCGCGCTTACACACAGAGCAAATCACACAAACATACATGATTTACACAGCATCCAGGTCTGTGGGAGGTAATCTAATTTTGCTTCAAGCTGGGAATTTAGAATTAAGGCAAGAAGGGATTGGGAGGCCTAGAAAACCTCCCCAGGTGGAAACTGCACCCATTCCTAGGACACGATTTGCAGCTGCTTGTAGACCAGCTACGGAGCTGGGAATGCTTGGATTTGGGTAGCGGAAGGCATTCGTTAGTCTTTCTCCCCCTCGAAAAACAGAAGCAAAATCAAAACACCCCGGCTCAGAGTAGCTGTCTGTGACTGTTGGGAAGGGATGGAAACTGGCATGCCAGTACAAAGCTTCCCCTTTTACGACCTGCTAGCCCATGTGCTGGGGATGCCCAGGAGGCTGCAGGGAGTTAGCCCTACCACTTCTGCCATCACCTTTGAAGTACCTTGGGTTGGGGTTAAGGAACTTCTGAAAGGTTTTTCTCCTCCCTTTCCCTCATTTCTGTCATACATGGCGTCCCCATCCCCAGTCACCTGTAGCAGCTGCTAAGTTTTGCTGTCAGATTCCAGAGTGTTCTCAGAGAGGAGAGAAGCTCACCCTGGAGAATGGCCCCAAGAAGGAAGGGGTAGCCCCAGTGGGTTCCCTGAATCTGGAGCTCTCTTTGCAGGGACTGTACCCTTTCTGCTCCCCACAAATGCTGACTGACCAGGACTCTTGGGGCCTCCTGTGCTCATCCCCATGTCCGCAGTCTGTGTCCACACAACCTTTTTGGCAGTGGTTGAGAACAAATTCCACTCAAAAGTTTCTAACCACTTCACAAGAGTGAGAGATCCAGCAAGGCCATGCAGTTGTTTTATCTAATAATAAATTTGAAAGAACACACGATTTACTTTCCCAGAAAACACATGGATGCAGGAGAGAGCAAGAGCCAACAAATCGCCTTGGTTGCCAGCAGCGCCAGCAGAAAGCCCCTATCTCAGCCACAAGGCAACTTGTTCCACTAGCCTGAGCCTGAGCCCTGGGATTCTGAGGCATATCCATCCAGTCTGCAAAGAATCTACCGCATCTGAAACCCCAAACCCGGCTCCTTCTTGCCTTTCCCAAGCCCTTCAGTTAACATTGCTCAATGTAGCTAAGTGGAGAGAATGCAAATGATTTATATTTCACTGGCTAGGTTGAAGAAACTCCAGGGAGATGTGTTCTGCTTCAAGACAGGAAAAAAAAAAAAAAAAAAAATCCCCAAAAACTGTAATGCAAAGGCTTTGTAGTATTTTTAAACCTTTGATTCAGTCCATATGTGACATCTGAACACCGCCAAATTCTGTTACAAAACACACACACACACACACACACACACACACACACACACACTCCTAGCAGGAGAAAAAAGTTGGGTTTTAGCAGCCTTGGTGGTATAGGGAGGGCTGGCTGGGATCTCTGTTTAAATTATTGAGTATTAAGCGAGCCTCTTCCTGAGCCTTTCTGCACGGCCTCTCAGTATTAGCAATCGCTTTTAAAGGGAGGAAACCAGGTTGAAATGATAGGAAAAAAACTTTGAGGGGGCTTACCTGCTTGGCCTCTCACTTCATGTCCTGAAAAGTAGAGAGCTAAGAAAACCCAGGTGAGAGGAAACATATCCATTTTGGAGACGGAGGCTTTCTCCAGGGCAGGGTTTGTAGGATTCTTGTATAATTATAAGTCTTTGTGTTTCTCTCTCTCTCTTATTTTCTTCCTCGTCTGCAAAGGTTTCTAATGGTCAGCGTGTCCCTCCTGGGTCCAGGCGGCCCGTCTTCACCTTTATTCTTGCTGGAATCCCCACCTCACCAGGAGGAAGGTAGCTCCTGAAATCAGCAAAGAGGCAGCAAGCCGGGGAGAGGGGACCGATTTCCTCTCAAAAACAAAACGCATCTATGTTCTCTCCAGTTCCTCAAAGTGTCATTTCCTTTATCTTACAACATCACGAGTATTTCCCGAAAGCCAAGCGTTAAATAAGAATAATAATAAAAATCAAAGCCAGGACTTGCCTTGGGCATCACCCGACCCCCAGGCAGCGGTGAGATCTCAGAAGCGCAAACTGACACTCGTCTCCCGGCACCCGGGACCGACACGCGGGCGGGCGGAGGCTGTGATCCCCGGACAGCCGGAGTGGGAGGCGGCCGCCGGGCTCTCGTCCTCGCCGGGGTCCCTAGCGGGAGCCTCCCCTAACGGCTACACCCGATCGCACCGCCAGCCTCTGGAGGGGAGTCTGAGGAAGGCAGCCGCTGCGGCTGCGGCTGCTGGTGCTGCTGGCGCTGCTGGTGCTGCTGCTGGTGCGGCGGCGGCGGGGATCGCCGGGGAGTGAGCGAGCCCCTCTCCGAGTTCGCTGGCGCCCGCCCTCACCTCCACCGCGCCCAGCGCCTCGCCGAGTGTCCGCGCGGCTGGGGATGTGCCGGGGGCGGGCTGCGGGCTGCTGCCTCGCTCGCCTCCTCTGCCTCCCCTCCGGCTCCCCCCTGCCTTTTCAGGCCGAGCAGCATGTGGATGTCAGAGTCGCGGCAGAGCTATCCGATTACGCGCCGGCTCTGGGCCCGCCCCTTCTGTGTTCCTGATTAAAGAGGCAGCCGCGGAGACGCGCGGCGCAGAGCCGAGAGCCGCGGCACCCGGCTCGGGCGGGGCGGTGACGGCTGCCCCGGGGCCGCCGCCCTGATCAAAGTTACGGCAGCTTGCCCCCCGCCGCCCCTCGCCCACCCCGCACCTCCAGCCCGCCCTGCGCACCTCCGCGCCCACCGCGGGTGCGTCAGACCCCGGGGAAGGAGCGCCCCCGGGCACCTCCAGGGCGCGCTGTCCTTGGCCGCTCACCCCCGCCGGAGGGAAACTCCGCGAAACCGGGGGAATACCTTGTTCCCCCTAAATTCCCTGACTCCGATGCCACACGCGCAGAAGCCAACACAATGCCACGCGCAATGGCGTTGCAGGAGGAGTTGGGTGGCGTTCGGTGTTTGGGGTAGGGAGCCGGGAGGCAGCTCAGCCATGTGTTCCCGCAAGCAGCAGTGCGTGGCGGCGACACACACCGTCAGCCCGGGAGGAAAAAACCCCAAACACTCCCAACGTTTACTACTAGGATCCTTTGTTGTGTCCCAAAACAGGCTCCTTTGCTCTTTGGGTGAGGGTTTAGTTATCCCTACGCCCTTAACTTGTAACTATCCTAAGACCAGGAAAGACTTCAGTAAAAAATTTATCCAGGGGATTAAATGGGACCCCTCCTCGCAAAGTGCAGGTACATGAAGCCTTCTCAAAATGCTACTGTAGTACTTCTGCTCACATTTCCCCCGTGGATATGTGGTCACAACGTCGAGAGAAAACAGCGTTATGTCAACTATATCTAAGTGAAGGCGTGAAAACTGTTTAGAGGGAGCTGTGAGCTAACAGTTGGGGGAACACTTGTCTCTTTGTTTCTGAGGATGGCTTTGGTGGGTTCCCAACTGTCCTGTTCACTGGGCACCGATGACTTACTGTACTATCATAAAGACTCAACAGGAACAGCCCCAATAAACCCCTGCATATGCCTTCTCTGCCAGTTGGCAGGTTAAGAAAAATAAAGTCTGGGTGACAAGAAACACACACACATCTGACTGAATCCTTTTCTTCTTGGCTCCTACTTGTGGATTCTTCTGGGTGGTTTCCCTCCTTATCTGGACTTGCCATTAGCTTTGTTTATCACTTTTAGTGTTTGGAAGAAAAAAAAAAAAACCTGTAACTTCCACTTAACTGTTATTTACACGGAGATAACCAAAACAAAATTGAATCAGAAGTGATTTGCAACTAGTTGAGCTAAGCCATAGATGGACTTTCCTGTGGAGATCCACAGGCCGGGCACTAGAAGAGCAGGTGTCAGGCCTCCTGAGTTCTTCCAAGGAGCATTGCCACCAGGCCCCTTCCTTTCCTTCACTCTCCCTTTCTCTGCCCCTCCTTCCCTCCCTCCTTCCTTCCTTGCTAGGCTTGAGAGCACATACATATTATTAAAAACCTCAGGTTTACATTTTTCCTGTTTAAAGTTCAATAGTCAAGAATGACTCCCAGACCCAAATATTTGATAAAAGAGTTAGTCTGGATTTGGAACCTTCAGCAGAGATCGCCTTTTATGTCATTGCCAAGATACTAATCTAAGGACAAATAACACTCTCTGTAGTGACAGTCCCTGAACGGAAAGGGTCATTTAGTGTCACCACGCCACCACTTACCAGGCATGCCAAACCATTCTAGCAAGTGCCTGGCGGTTTCTGAGAACGCTGTAGGCAGAGTTTAGGTGAGGAGAGAGAAAGAGGGAACAGAAGCCAACTGGGAAACATAAGAATGATGACTCTGGACTTCCTGTGTTGGAGCTTCCTTGGGGTTGAGGGTCCCATCAGGCCCCTTGCAATGTCTTCGGTGTGGGTAGGGAGAAGTCAGGGTGCTTGTTCTGTTCCTGGACCCTGCTCCCAGCATTATGCAGTTTCATTTTTCAGTGTTGCCTTAAAAAGGAGCTCATTTACTTCCTGGGAGCCTCTGGGCAGCTGTTACAAGACTGCTCCCCAGTCCCCCAGAGCCAAGGCCTCATTTCCTGCAGTTGAGTGGGGGAGAGTCTTAGGTTCCCAGCCTGGGGACTCCAAGCCGCTAGAGCATTTCCTATCCTCTAGGGGGCAGCACTCAATAAATAATGCCGACACCACCCGCGGTCCCGGGGCTGGTGGTGTTTCTGCTTCCAGGAGCTCAAAGGAGCTCAGACCAGGGAAGATTCAGAATGAGGCTTACCCTCCCCCAGCCCATCTGAACAAGACCCTACGGGCCCAAGGAGGGCTTTATCCCAGGACTTCCAAGGACGCTTGGGAACAAAACACAAATCCCACATGTGCCACACGGAAAATGAATCTTCAGGGAAATTCTCCAAATTGGGGCTGGCTCAGACCTGCCTGGCTTGTTTTCCGTCTAGACTGGAATCTCAGGAGTTTGGCTGCAGTTGGTCTGGTTTTGACTGGAGGCGCAGTGGTGAGGAGCCAGGAACCATGCTTTTCTGTATTGTGTGTGTCCACATCCTTGACCCATAGGGGAAGCCTACCTACTTATAGGCCACAGTCAGTACTGGAAACAATAGGTTTATGAACAGAAACACTGAACTGGCTAGAAAACAGCTAACTGGCGAAGCTGGGATTCCTGGCCACATCACTCACTTGCTCACCTCGGAAGTTTCACGTCATTATCCTTAATTGTGAAATAATCATAGACAATCCCATCCTACATTCCATTCCTTTGACGGAAAGGGATGCGGGGGAACATAAAAGGGTAAATGATGCTAAGAGAAAGCTGTTACCCAACCACACCCCAGTGGAAAGTTGGGTATTCCCAGCTAGATAGTCCCAAACTGAGGGCGCATCAGAATAATCTAGGCAAGTGCTAAAAATTCCCATCTCCCTACAGCTTGTATTCCTTAGGTCTAGAGTCTAGAGTGGAGCCTGGGAATCTGTTTTATTTTTTTCTTTGTATGTGTGTGTGTGTGTGTGTGTGTGTGTATGTGTGTGTGTTACTGTGGATTGAACCCAGAGACATTCTCCTTCTAGCTACACCCCCAGTCCTATTTTTTATTCTTTATTTTGAAACAGGGTTTCACTAAGTTTGCAAAGGGCCTCACTAAGTAGCTGAGGCTGGTGGCAAACCAGGATCCTCCGGTCTCAGCCTCCCAAGTACTGGGGTTTTAAGAGTATGCCACCATGCCCAGCAGGAATCTGTATTTTTAACACACACTTTAGGTGATTTTGACTCAAAGTCCCATAGGCCTTGTTCTGATGTATTATATGTACATACAGGCTTCAATATATGCTCTGTGAAAGACATTTGGGCAAGTATTATTTACATTTCCTTGAAGTGTTCCTATCTGAACACTTTTCAGATAGTGGCAGACATTTCAGATTTCGGGGAAAACCCACCAAGAACATATCCTTTAAAATCCCCCAGTGGTGGAGTTTCCAGTGTTCCCTTGTAACTTTTAGTAGTGACAGCGCAGATCCTGCTAGAATACACCAAAAAGCTCACCTCATGGGGGCAGGAGGTTTGCAGAGACATGTTCCAAGAGCCACTTGATAGGTTTGTGGAAATGGATCCCGCCCTTTCTCCACCAACCCACTCTATCACTCCTAGCTCCTAGAAGCTCGTGTAAGGTATGGCTCTCCATCTGTGTTCATCAGAATTGTACTTATTAAATGCTCATGGATGCATGACTATGCAGGAGGTATAGAAGCAAGACAGACATTGAGGTCTTGCCTCCTGGGAACACAGGATCTAAAAGCTCCAGAAGTTTCATGCTTCCGCAGTAGATACCGCCTGTCACATGGTGCCTCGCTTATCTGCGCCTTGACATCGACAAGCTCTCACCCTGAAGGGGGAGATAGGAGGCATAATTGCATCTTAATCTGTAATTTACCACACTGCCCTTGTTAATGTTTAGCTACATCTGTCTCAGAAGCAAAGCTTCAGTTAAAATGTAATAGGTCCTCGTTTTCTATTCTCTCTTTTGTTTGACGCTGAAATCCAGGTTCTGGTCAATAGGTTTTTTTTTTTTCCCCCACTTGCTTTGAAAACAAACAAAATGTTTCTCTCTCCCTACCCCCCCACTGCACCCCCAAAATTCTTTAACACTGCCTAGTAGTTTCTATTTGATATCAACTTTGGTAGGTTCCCAGAACCCTGCAGATTTTAATAAAGTTTTGAAATTACCTTCATTCCAAACTGTGTGTCTCATCTCTTCCTCAGACACAGACACTAGATATGGTAGGAGGGAACCTTACACATGAATTTTGCAGCAGCAAAATGTGCAAAATTCATCCAAACAGTGCCGGAATCCTTGGCAAAGGAAACTCAAGAAGCCATATTGCTCTCTCCTCTGTGAGTGGCGTTAGCAAGTGGCAGAATCTCCCTTTGCTACACTCATTTTTATACTTTTGGAGCTTTAGTGCACCAAAAAGTCCCAGTCAACCCTTTGCTTTCTGCAATGATGGAGGTACTTGTGCTATTCGCACCACTATTCAGCATTTGAAATGTGGCTAGAGTGACTGAGTTTTAGGTTGTGTTTAATTTTATTTTAAGTGTAAGTCATGCTTACTGGCTACCATGTTGAACAGATCAGCTTTTGATAACCAAAAGACCAGAGCTGGATAGTTCCCATAGAAGTCCACATTCTATAAATCTGAGACCATTGCACTTGTTCACCAGGAAAGGAGCCCCAACATTAGTAGACCTCCTCTTTGACAAGGTATCCTTAGAAAATGCTAGATGTCTGTTTGGCTAGGGAAAAGAAGGGCTAGCTCATATTGTTGCCTATTACCCGTGACCCTTCTCTGCTCTCTTGGATGACTTTTCTGGAGCATTCATGGGGAATCAGGGACTTCCTAGTGCTGCTGGGGCTCCTGGCCTCAGTTCTAGTTAGTGGAGACCTCCACAAAGAAGTGGAGAAGGGGGCAGTGGAAACTTGAGGTCAGGGTAGAGAACCGTAGGTCTCCACTTGGGTGTCCTCAGAAAGTCTGATAACCAAGTTAGGAGCTGTTTCTTCTCCTAAGAATGAAGGACTGGGTTAATTGACTTTTACTCCTATCTGGTTTTGGATTTCCTCTGGTGTTTTTTTCCCTGACCCATTCATACTCATGAATTTAAGACTGGCCCGAGACTGAGTTCCACAGTCCACCCTTAAGTTACCTGAAATGAATAATCATTTTCCTTAAGATGTTAAGGTGTGGATGGGGCTTACATGGCTATTCCATCATCACCGTGTTCTCATTGGTACCTTTTCTCCCAGAGCGAGTAATAGTAAGTCGGCCAGGTGTTTTGACAGGGCTTTCAGAGGAGATATTTTTGGACACAGGCTTTTCATAGACCCTTAAGAAATCAAAAAGAATAATAATTCAACATGGCAATCACAAACAAAGACCAATAATTTATTTGTAATTTCTCAGCATTTATAGATTATGTGATTGGAAATTTAAGGATCACAATATGAAATTTTTTTCTCTTTCAGGAAAATCTTACTTTGAGTTGTAAAGCTCCATTCTCTTACTGCATCCATCGGCTAATTGTCTAGGAAACTTGACTTTCATGCCCATGAGCACACATTGCCTTTCCTTTATCCACGTGCACACGTACCCTGTCAAACCCCCACAGATTTGTAAGTGGTTTTTTTTTTTGTTTGTTATTCCTGTTTTCAAATTTGTAACATGTGACTTATGGTGCCTTAATTAGACATCTACATGTCAGGTGATTGTTACATTATGATGGCAAGAGCTGCTAATTTGAGCATGAAAGTCGTGATGGAAAGGCTGGAGTCAGGGAGCTGACCTTTTGCTATTGAGGATAGCAAAAGGGTGGGTTAATTCACACCCACCATAGTCATTAGTTCTCACTTTCCTCCTTCATATTTACTCCTACACAGTTTACTGAATTGCCAATCAACTCTCAGTATCCGGATGAGTGCACTGGTGGGGAGCGAGGGGGCTTGGAATGGTGCCTGATTTCTGCAGGGACCAAAAAATCATTTGTAGAGTCAGTCAATCAGTCTCCTTTTCTATCTTCAGACTTAGATTCTGTTTATTTTGAAAGAGAGAGAGAGAGAGAGAGAGAGAGAGAGAGAGAGAGAGAGAGAGGTATATGTGCATTTTTAAAAGTTTAAGCAGAACAAAAAAAAGGTAAATGAAAACTTAATTCCTGCCCTTCCCCCTCCCCCACCTCCAGTCTTGCAGTCGGCCTTCCCTTGATGCAGGTTTTGGGTATTCTTCCAGAGATATTGAGACTATATCCCAGTTAAAAGCAAAGATGCATTTGATGTTTTCTCCAGCCTTTTTTCTCCAGCTCTTTTTCTCCCTCTTCCTCTCCTCTAACCTAGAGCAGTAATGATCTCGAAAACCATTAGGGGGCAGCTGTGACCAAAAAAGAAAACAAGTGAAACCAAAGAACTTAAATCTTGGAGGAAGAGATGCAAAAAGAAATAAAAGGAATGCTAAGGTGAGAGATCAGCCAAGATGAAAAGAAAAAGAAGAAGTAAATAGCCGGGCGTGATGGCGCACGCTTGTAATCCCAGCATTCGGGAGGCTGAGACCGGAGGATCCGGGTTCCCGGCCAGCCTCAGCTACCTAGTGAGGCACTCCGCAACTTAGTGAGACTTGGTTTCAAAATAAAGAATAAAAAATAGGGCTGGGGGTGTAGCTCGGAGGTAGAATGCCCCTGAGTTCAATCCCCAGTACCACAAAAAAAAAAAAAAAAAAAAGAAGAAGTAAATAAACTAAAGGCATTACGAAATTAAAGGAAGCAGAGAGTGAGGTAATAGTATTAGAATGCTAAAATGGGTGTTAGGAAAGGAACGATTTTCAAAGGCCAAGATATTTATATGAGGTGTGTGTATGTTTAAAGAAAACCTGTAGAGCCTGAATTGGACCAATATTAGCAGAAGTAGGGGGTTATCTTTTTCTGAACTGGAAGGCTTTATCATATCAAACTTTATGATCTCAAGACCTTCATCAGACTGGAGGTTCTGAGCACCCTCTGTCCATGTGAGCTTGTGATGTGGGGTGGGCAAGGAAGGAGCACCCCCTTCCTTTACATCTTCAGGATGCTTGCACCCCTCAGCCAGGCAGTGAAATGAGCCTGAATATAAAGGTGCATTTCTATTTCTCAGTGCAGCAGACCTTAGAAATGAGGGAATGGGCTTCTTTTGAAGCTGATGCCATAATCAAAGTGCTTTCAGGTGTACTTTGGGCAAACCTCCCCTGGTTTCAGCAGGTTAACTTCATTAAAGCTCCTAGCTACTGCTTTAATGTTTTCTACCCCCGCCCCCCACCCCTACCCCCGGTACATTAAGCAGAAACAAGCCCTCATGGGAGTTCTGTGCCCTGATGTTTTGCATTGTGAATGGAATACAGGGGCAACATCATTTATGCTGGGAAAACAGTAAATGGAAAATTGCTTCTAGAACACAATAAATACAATCGCTTTTAGTAATGTCTTCTTGTCTCGAATCCAAACAACCCCTCCCTAACTTTAAAAGAGATGACAAAAATTTTAGGAAATCCTGATCTAGAATCACTAGGAAAACTTGGAATGCCTGGGCATCCTCTGTTTATGATTTGCTAAATCTGATTCAGAAGACAGAATACTCCCATGCTATCCCAGACTCTAAGCTCAATGTCGCTTGCTATTCAAAATCCAATGGAAACTTTCCTTTTAGAATCAAAGGCACTGGCTCTCAGTCACCCTTCACAGTTGTTTAACTCTTGAATTGTATTTGCTGGAAATCCAGCATGTGTAAGGGACACCTTGGGCATGCTAGAGTTATTAAAAGAAAATCCAGGGTACACTTGCCATAAGGAACCCCTAAACTGTGTGCCAGATGAAGCTGTGATTTTCTCAAGTGGGCCCTGGAGTTTTGATGAATTAGGGAAAATTGCAAAATGGGCTAATTTAAAACAGTGCTCATTGTGCAGGTTTTGGGGTTTCCCCACAACCTAAAGTAAGAAGCTTTCTCTAATCTCATCTCTCTCTGGTTCCCTTTTTCTGAGACATGGATTCTTGAAGTTTAGAGTCTAAGAAATTTAAAACTTGTACTGGCAACTTGACCAAACAAAAACCTCTTTGACCAAAAGCCATTTGCTTCCCTTTAAGCAGCTACACCCAAGTTTAATTTCAGATTTATTTGGCTTTGCGTCACTTTGCTAGACTTTGGCAAGGATATAGGATGCAAAAACATCACCCATTTGATTTCCCATTTCATTTGCTCATAATTTAGAAGAATTGTAATTTATTTTGACCTGTCTTTTTTTTTTTCTTAGTCCTAGAGATTGAACCCAGGGATGTTCTACCTCTGAGCTAAGCCTCAGTCCTATTTTTTATTCTTTATTTTGAAACAGGTCTCACTAAGTTGCAGAGGGCTTCACCAAGTAGCTGAGGCTGGCCATGAACCTGAGGTCCTCCTGTCTCAGCCTCCCAAGTATTGGGATGACAAGCATGCACCCTAATTTTGATCTTGCAACACAACTGGAAGTATTTTCTTTCGCTGTGTCTGACCCACAGTATTATTATAAATGGGTTGGCTTCTCCACACTGAGCTCTCCTAGCCCTCCAAAAATGGGAAAGTTATGGGAAAGGAATGTTCCAGGGCAAGCTGAATAACATCAATACATAAATTAATGCCAGGCATGGTGGCACATACCTGTAATTCCAATACTTGGGAGGCTGAGACAGAAGGATTGCAGGTTTGAGACCAGCCTCAGCAACTTAGTGAGACTCTTCGCAACTTTGCTGAGACCTTGTTTCAAAACAAAGATTAAAAAAGGGTTGGGAGCATAGCTCAGAGGTAGAATGCCTCTGGGTTCAATCCCCAGCAACACACACATACACACATGCGCATTAGATTAACAATATAGGATGATATAGCCTAGGGAACTCAGGGCCCTGAACATCTTGTCTCTGGCTTTTGTGTTGATGTTTGTGCTTTTGTTTGTGCTTTGTGTCAAATCCTTTCTTATCTCTGTGATTCTGTTTCTTCATTTGTAAAAAGCATATTTTTATTCCACAGCAAGGACCCTACCTACCAAACTCTTCAGGTGAATTTACACCTGATAAAAAGCAGGTGCTCCTTTAGAGCCTTCAGTGAGTCAAAAATATTTATTGAGCATGTAGTACATGCCAAGCTCTGCCGGGGTAGAATTACAGCCAGTAGAACATTAGTGGACATGGCTGTTCTTGAGAGCTTTATCTTCTAGGGGGAAAGACAGCTAATACTCTAGACAATAATGAGCAGGATCATTTTGGACAGTGAAAGTGAACTCTAAGAAAAAAATATAAAAGACTATAATAGAGAGAATAATATAAAAGAATATAATAGAGACCAGCAAATCAGCAGACAGGAAATCTGGTTCAGCCTTTCTACTTATCAAGGCTCTAATATAAGCAAGTATCCTGACTCAGGCTCAATCACTCATCTTTAAGATAAGAGATTGTGAAAAAAAAAAAAAAAGATAAGAGATTGTGCAACATTGATGTTTTTTTTAAAAGTTTAGGCAGAAGTTCACTACTGGACCCTAAAATCAATTTAGAGGATTGTGATCAGCATTTAAAGCATGGCATACATCAAAATAAAATAAGAGAATATATTTTTGACAGTTGTTTCCATATTACGTATATTTGGATACATACACACATATATGTTTCGTATACACATGAACATAAAAGAGTTCTGGGTCATGCATCAAACATGTTTCTTTTTGTGGGTTGCAGTGGATTAGATGACCTCTAAAATATTTTAAGCATTCAAACTCTTATTCTATTAAATTTTTATAAAAACAGCCCAATGTAGCATGGTTTTTACTTATCATTAAATAAATAGTATTGCTCATCAGAGAATCTCAGTGTTTAACTCAGTCTCAGGCACCATGATTGGTGCTTGATAAATGTTTTTCAAATTAATGGAAATGAGATTTATATACTAGGTCTTATAATAAATACAGCAGCCTAACATGAATCACCAAAAAACTTACCAATCAACGTATCAGAATTATTTATTATATTTTCCCCAAATGCCAGCCTTATGAACCAAATTCAAAATTATATTGCCCTTTTTCTTGGCAAGACTAGGAACTAACTTTTCTTAGAAATTTCAGAAACTCTGTTAATATAGAAAGAAAGAAAAAAAAAAGAGCTTAAAATGTTCTTTTTCCAAGTAGGGCACACTGCCTTCTTCCCTCTTATACCTGCAATCCAATAAACTCTTTGGACTGTTTAAAGAAAGAAAGAATTTAGTAGGGACATTTTCCTTTTTTTTTAATTGGTGCATTGTAATCATACATCTTTGTTAGGTACAAGCTGATAAAGGCATACATGCACACATTTCTCATTTAACCCCTTCCCCAATTCCCGCCCCACTCCCTTGCCCTCCCTCCTTCTCAAGTTAAGTTTAGTGATTGACTTTGATATGTTTGTGAAAGTACATCATGTGCATTAGGGTGTCTCCCCTCCCCCCATCACCTTCCATTAAGTCAAATTCTTTGTTCACCTAAGGTTTCTCCTTCATCTGGAGTCCCTCTTATGTCCCATTTTCTCCCTAGCTTCCACATATTAGGGAGAGCATATGATTTTTTACTTTTTGTGACTGACTAATCTCACTTAACATAATGTTTTCCAGTTCCACCCATTTTCCTGCAAATGACATAATTTTGTTCTTCTTTATGGCTAAGTAAAATTCCATCGTGTACATATCCCATAGTTTTGTAATCCATTCATCTGTTGATGGACATCTTGGCTGGTTCCATAGTTTGGCAATTGTGAATTGTGCGGCTATAAATATAGATACATATGCATTGGTCTGATACTTTGGTTTCCATTCTTTTGGGTAGATACCCAGAAGTGGTACTGCTGGGTCATATGGTAGGTTCATTCAGGAGGGACATTTTTCTATTTCTTGTCTTTGGGGACCCAGGTAATTCTGCCTTCCTAAAAATTCTTCTGACCTTGTGAGTTTTCATTTGATACGTCACCTTCAGAGAAGCAAAAATCTTCCTTTAACACAAGTGTTTCCCTTGCTTAGGGCTTAAGTAGTAGGCTTCTCCGTCTCAGAATGGTTTTTAAAATTATACATTTGATTAGAAATAGATGATCCAAGTCTTCCATCCTTTATCTCCAGGAAACCTTGTTGACATCGATTGGGAAGGGAGAACCTGACTGAGGAGATTCCATTGAGGACTCAATGATACATCATCCTTAGAAAGGCAAGAGTCAATGGACCCTGCTTAGAGCTCAACGTACATGTCCATGAGTTAATTTTCAAGTCCATTTCCTTAATTGCCTGAAAATCCATGGCCGGTCAAATTGACTCAGAGTTTAGAATTGCGGCACCCAACCTTCTGTAACGAAGTCCTCTGCCTTCCCCAAAGCAGGGCAGACACTCATATATGAAGAAGAAACATCAGCAAGCTAGAAGCCCAGTCACACTGCAACTGTTCACCCTGCACACACCAATGGCCATGGCCATATTTCCATTAAGAGGCACCTTGGTTCATGCAAAAATGCACTCTCAAGATATAATACAGGAATTCATGTTTTTGTAACTCGAAGCATATTAGAATCTAAAAGAAGGCACTGTATGAAGGAAGCCCATATTTTTAAAGTGAATTTGGATTTCAGAGTTGATCAGCCCTATAAATTTAGATTGATATGAAACTAAATAAAGCATATTTGCTTGAATTGGTTCTGAAACCACTCTTTAGACCAAAAATGTGTGAAACTCAGGGAGAGCCTTTGCAGCATTTTATGGTCTTTATCTGTATTGTTTTGGGTACTGGGTATTCAATTCAGGGGGATTCTGCCTCTGAGCTACATCCCCAGCCCTATTATTTATTTGCTTAGTTATTCGTTTTGTGGTACTAGGAATTGAAATCAGGGCCATTCTACCTCCAAGGTATACCCTAGCCTTTTTTATTTTTTGTTTTGAAACAAGGTTTCACTAGGTTGCTGAGAGTTTCACTACTTGCTAAGGCTGTTTTCGAACTTCAGTTCTATCCTCCTCAGTCTCCCATCTACTGGAATTACAGACCATACTTGGTCTTAGTTTTTATTTTGAAACAGGCTCTTGCTAAGTCAAGATTGGCCTTGAACTTGTGATCCTCCTGTCTCAGCTTCCCCAAGTACTGAGATTACAGGTGTGTGCCACCATGCCCAGCTTTTATTTGTATTGTTGCTGTTGTTGTTACTCCCGTTACTGTGATGAAATTCAATGTCTTTGCACTTTTCTTTGCCTTGACAGCTGTGAGTCCTAGCAATGTGAACCCATCCCAGATATTTCCCTAAGTCATTCAAGTTTTTGCAGATATTCTTATTGCAAAATTTCTAATAGAATGATTTTAACAATGACACTCTGGTGAAGATATGCTAAGACTCATAATTTTTTTTTCTTTTGGTAGCTAAAGTTAACTGTGCTCATCACTCTGAGCTACGACACCCGTGCGACACTGAGCGATGGCAGCTTTCAGTTAACAAACACAAAGCTGTATTTAGGCTCCTTTGCAACACTGTGATGGGAAGAAATCAAAGCCTCTCCTGCTGCTATTTTTAAAATTCTCATCAGGGCAATTCCATCGGAATACCATCACGATAGCTTTTGTATTTTAATCCTTTATGTTTAAGGGAAATGTGTTGGAAGAAACCCCAGACCCAATGAAAATGATTTTTAAAAAGTCCATTTGAACAAATGCTGCTGTGGTATTTGTTAGATTAATATTAAAAATGAATCTTGGGATCTCTTAAAAGGTGGTGGCGGAAGGTTTGTTTAAAGATGAAGGCAGCATGTGCTGCCAGTAGGAGTGTCAAGTCTGGGATCCTAACTAAATGTTTCAGACAAGACCCTTTACCTTTTGTTAATTGCAAAATAAACAGATCCCCCTGCTCTAGAGTTGTTTAGACAGTCTTTCTGCCTACGGGTACAGGGATGTCAGTTTATTTATCACACAAAGAGTTGTTGGCTGAGCAGGAAATTAAACTCTAAACTTCTGACACTGAGTTCTGTACTCTCACCACAGGATGATATTCGGATTCCAAACTCTGGCTCTTCTTACATTTTCCCACATGGTCTATTTACTCACATGCCTACATAAAAACTTGGTAACAAATTAAAAAAAAAAAATCTTGCAGCATACCGCAAATTAGCATCAGCTGGCCAAACTGGGTTCTGTTACCAGAATGTTGATTTAAAAAAAAAAAGTTGTCACTACCATAGTAAAAACATGTCACTGTACAATATTATTTACTAAGTAGTTGATTGTTACTAGAACATAGATGGGACCATGCAAAGAGAGCTTCTTTCCTAGCATACACGTGAGCATGGACACCCCTAGACATATGAGCTAGATTTCCAGTGAGCAAGACAGGCACAGCCGCAGGAGTGGCATGCACAGATAGTAAGGTCACACTCCTGAGTGATACCATGTTCACTGTGTTGCAGATCTCTTTCAGGATCAAGCAGATCGGGTGTACTTGAGTAGGAAGAGCCGCTAGTCCCAATGGGAGCTACCTTAAATAAACCAACTTCTATCTAAATGGAGACAAGTCACCATTGTTTGACATGTAAGATTCTTTAAACTTAGAATATTTCAAATATCTCCTGGTTGGTTATTGTTTCCTGAAAAGAAAAAAAAGAATGCTGTGCTTAGTTCAAGGAAGGGCATGGCAAAACAGAAAGATTGTCAGACACCAGCCTTGCAAGCAAGTTGCCATGGTTTGGATCTTAAATGTCTCCCTCAAAGCTTGCTCACCAGCCTGTGGTGCTCTTGGGTGGTGGTGGAGCCTAGTGGAAAGAAGTTGGATTATTGGGAGCAGGCCCTTGAAGACGATGTTGGGATCCCAGCCTCTTGCTCTCTCTTTGCTTCCCAGCCAGGAGTTGGGCCGCTTCCTCCACCACACACTCCTGCCATGCTGTGCTGTGATGCCACTGGCCAAAGTGATGGGACAAGGGACTATGGACTGGAAATGCGAGCCAAAAGAAACCTTTCTTCCACTGAAGTTGATTTTTGCAGATATTTTGTCACAGTGATAGGAAGCTAACACCTTTTACTTAACTCTCTGAATTTCTGTTTCTTGTTCTATAAAACAAGCAGGTTGGAATAGATTGGTCTTCTTGGAGGACTGGTCTCCTCTGAACTTCATGGTTCTGTGAAGTACAAGTTCCTTGGACATTTGTATCCACAGCCCTCTCTTAAGGTATGCTCTTTCACAAGGCAATTGATTTTGTGTGATTGTAAATAATTGTCCATACTTTGGAAGAAAGAGCTTGGCAATTTATAGGTTAGCCCCTTTTGTCCCAAAGCTGCAATATTAGGCATAGGGGCAGGAATATGAACATCAGGAGGTCAAAGGTCATGATCTTTCTGGGTAGAAACCAAGATGGCTGCACATCTGACTGCACCAGTGGCAAGGTCCCTTCCTGCTGGGGTATTCTGAGTCGCAGGGTCTCAGGGCTCCTTACTTATCCATTGGGGAGACAGATACAAGTCCATGTTGGAGTTCTTTAAATGACTATAGAAAGGCAATTTGGCACAGTGAAAAGTGAAAATCTTGGAGTATATGAGCCTTGTTTGGAAGGTGATGGAGAAAGTATTGTGTAGCAACAACCTGGGGACATATACAGAGGAGGTATACGGGGGCTTACACAGTTATCTGAAATCATGGGTCAACGCTGCAAAACAGTGAATGCTGGGAAAAGCACATGAGGATGCTTATCTGTTCTGGGCACCTTTGGGCTGGAGAAGGGTCCTGAGAGCTATAAAGAAACCCTGGCACTTTTGAAAGAGAGGAGAAAATGTAGTGGTGGTGGATGAGAGAGTTCAACAGATGTAGATGGGCCCTACCTAGGCCTCCCATATGATCAAGTGGCAGAACTGATGTCACTTACTCCCTGCAGTCCAGGCAGAAGAAATAAAACACTATGGAACACATACATACCACACAGAAAAAACTTATGAAGTGTACTTACGGGGCACATCGTCCAAGGATAAGTTAACAGAAAAGTAACTTGTATACAGCCAAAGGTTGTGAAGGAGACTGATGTCCTTTGAGTGTAAGAAGATACAAAAGATTTGCTAACAGGGAAAAGGGGGGTCTCATCTATAAACTTAAGGAAGACCATCGGCAGGAGGTAAATTCTAACAGTGTGAGCTATTGGATTCATTTTACTTGATTATAATTTTTTTTTTTTTTTTTTTTTTTTTT